>SNQJ01S0013322.1:168754-179512 GCA_010110895.2 Picea sitchensis | reverse complement strand
ATTTTTTGGGAAAGAATAGCAATACATCAGACTGGTTAGACCCCTTCTATGCATGGATTAAATCTCTCTACCTGGTGAACATACTCTTGATTACAGTGTTTCGTTCAAATCTTCATGTGTTTTTATTCTTATCTTGAATACAGTTTTTTATTTGTGCAATGTACATTTCATTTCCTTTCAGCTATTGTATAAATTATTTTTACCGATATGCAACCTGTCAAACAACTAATGATTTGGTGAAGATTTGTTTTAATTGCAACCTGTGGGAGTAATTATTTTTTTGATACATGTTTAATGTCTTGAAATGATATTTTAAGTATTAAACTTCTTGCAGCAGATTATTCATTGAGTATCTTGTTGTTTCCCTCTGTTTTTCTATCATTTCATTGGTTTTTCATTAGTGTGCCACCAACCAAGGAGGACCTTCATCCCTATCATTCTTCCAACCCAACCTTCCTTTTGTCTTGATAGAATAAACCCTCTGACCAACCAACAAAAATTAAAAGAAACAATCATTCTAAACTGATAGGTGACCTAGCTTTTCCCTTTAGCAGTTAGGTGCATACCTTAGGACCAACATATTCTAGCGTCGTTGTCGGGGAACAGAGTAACGAAATATATTTCCCTAGTAGAATGACAATTGATCAGCTCTGACCTTTGATGGTGAACAAATATCAGACATAGAGAGACTGCCATATTTCACCTGGCGACTTCACTGAGTAAAATTTAAAGAAGAAATATTGGCGCTCAGAAAGGGATTCAACAAATCCAAATATGAAAATAGAAAATCCAAGAAGGCTCATTCTAATCCTGAGAATAACACAGTAGTCTCTAATCCAGAAAGGCAACTATGAAAATCCATTGTAGCTCGGAGATATACTTCCCCCCTCAAGGGTAAATATGCACACAAAGAGCCTACATCTAATCACAATCCCAAGAATCTTGAATTTGCAATCCATGAGAATCATAATTCCAAAGGGGTTCAGACATATTAAACTCTTGATTCCAATTCAACATCCAGTCCTGCATCTACCCCTGTATCTCCCATAAATCTTCAGATTCCTATTATTCAAGCCATGGTCATTAACAGGATGGATGCCATAATTGCTTACATATATGCACCCCTAGTTCTGATTGTAGCCTTGCATGCCTTCCCAAACACAGATTACGTGAAATATTTACCAAGATATAATGGGAAAGGAGAAGTAACTGTTGAGGAACATCTAGTAGCCTTTTACAGTTTTGCAGAAAATTTTAACATTGATTATGCAAATGTGTGGATGAGGTTGTTTGTACATAGTCTAGATGAGGAAGTAAGAAAATGGTTCATAGCTCTTCCCCCAACCTCCATTGCAGATATTGAGGCATTGGATGAAACTTTCATAAAGAAATGGGGAGATAGGAGAGATTACCTCTACTACATCACTGAGTTTGGGACCCTAGAGAGAAAGAATGGTGAATCTATTTCAGATTTCACCAAGAGATTCAATAAGATATATGGTAGAATCCCAGATGAGATCAAACCAGTTGAAGCCTATGCCAAGATCACCTATGCCAATGCATTTGATGCAAAGTTATCCCTCCTCCTGAGAGAGAGAAGATCAAACACATTGTTGTCCATGCAGGAAGCAACCATTGAAGTTGAATCTAATATTTTGGCATCAGACAAACTAAAGACCATATCTAACAAAGAGAAGAAAAAACAAAGAGAGAATCCCCCTACATCCTCTAACTCAACCACGTCTTATGCCAAACTTGAAGAAATGACCAAGACTTTGAAGGATCTTACTTCTGAAATAGATAAGCTAAAGTGGGAATCCAAACAGCCAAATAGAACTTTTCAAGGGGGTGGAAATAGAAATCAAAATCAGTTCATAAGGCCTAATGATTCCCCTCCAATAATGCAGAGAGAAAGTAGAAATGTTGATGATCAAAGGGTAGTACCTCCTTTCCAAAACAATCAAATTGAGGAGATGGATGCAGACAGTGATGTTTTGGATGATACTGTTGTTCTTTTCAATGAAATGGATTATTATACCAACCATTTAACACAACAAGAATATGAGGTAGAACAACTGTCAAATTAGTTTGATGATAAGATAGAGGAAGAGGGAGTTATTCAAAGCCAACCCAAGAATAAATATGATTTGAGGACGAGAGAGGGAGCTTCCAAGGCTACTACCTCTGATCAAAACAAACAAGTTGAAGTTCCCCCCAAGCCAAGTCCAAATAAAGGTATGTCATATAAATCTTAGCAACTTCCTCTATCAAAACCTGCAGTCCTTGAAATAAAAGAATTTGATAGGCCACCAACCTCTTTCATCCTAGAACATGAGCTGAGAAAGATCAATATCCCTGTCCCTCTGAAAGAATTGTTAAAAAATGAACCTTTTAAAAAATCCATCATGAAAGTTTTGCAGCCAACTACTTCTAGTGTATATTTTGATGTCATTAGTTTGTAGGATGAAAACCCAGCCATTATCGTGGGCCCACGCATTGAAAATGGATCTGATGCTTCTCCACCATTATATTATGTTACTATTGTTTCTTGAAAGATCAAATAAATTTCATATTTGGTTCGGAACGTTTTTCATCATGTTTTTCATTGATTGAGCTCACAACAGGTCGACCAAGCCTTTGTATGCACAAGAAATGCCCATGCACATAATGCAGCAATTCAGAATGGTCATTTTCGGGCCCGGATTGTCAAAATGAATAGGGTAATTTTCAACGGTAAAGATCCATCAATAGAAATCAGATCAATGACCCTTGTCCATTCAAGGGTGCAAAATCGTGCGGATTTTAAAATCAAGAATTATTCGAAGTCTCAAACTCCTGAAGTATTTAGCATGGCTTAAGCTCGATTTAATTAGTGATAAGCATTGGCTAATCACTTCGCAAGATCATCACTTCGGGAGATTTTCATAATTTACATCCAGAAAATCCTGAAGTGTCGAACACCCAATATAGCTGAAGATACAAAGTGTTGAATAAACGAAGTATCGAAGAACCAAAGAGTCGAAGATTTGAACTAGCCGAAGAGTTGAAGAGCCGAAGTGTAGAAGTGTCGAAGTGTCGAAGTTCTGAAGTTTCGAAGTCCCAAAGAACCGAACTAGTCGAAGAACCGAAGAGATGAAGAGTCAAACTAGACGAAGAGCTGAAGTGCCAAAGTCTTGAAGTGTCGAAGTCCCGAAGAGACTAACTAGTCGAAGAGCCGAAGAGACGATGTGTCGAAGAGCCGAAGAGGTGAACTAGTCGAAGTCCCGAAGAGCCGAAGTGTCGAACTCCTGAAGAATTCAAAGTATCAAAGATTCAAAATCCTTCCACATCACTCTGTGCCCGTACTACTCCAGAAGAAATTCAAGCACAACATTTGAAACTCCCAAAGCCCGAAGTGTCGAAGCACGATGCACTCATTAGTCATGACACGTGGAAATCATTCTAGTTCATTTGGTTGTGAAATTTGCCCATTTCCACGTGACATGTGTCACCCTTCTTTCCATGACACATCAACAGTCATGAAATCATATGACGTTAGGACACCATGTCACTTCCGATATTTTCCTCTAGGAGATTTTCATGTTTCACATTCAAAACTTCTGAAGCCCGAAGGTCCGAAGTGAATCTGGACCGTTCATCAATCACGACACGTGGTGACAGATCACCCACTTCGGAGATTTTCCTCTGGGAGGTTTTTCATGTTTCACATTCAAAACACCCAAAGCCAGAAATTATGAAGTGAATCTGGACTATTCATCGATTACGACACATGGCGACAGATCACTCACTCCGGAGATTTTCCTCCAGGAGGTTTTTCATATTTCACATTTAAAACACCTGAAGCCCGAAAGTCCGAAGTGAATCTAGATCGTTCATCGATTACAAAACGTGACGATAGATCACTCACTTTGAAGATTTTCCTCTGGGATATTTTTCATGTTTCACATTCAAAACACCCAAAGCTCGAAGGTTCGAAGTGAATATGGATTGTTCATCTATTACGACACGTGGAAATAGATCATTCACTTCGGAGATTTTCCTCTGGGAAACTTTTCATGTTTCACATTCAAAACACCTGAAGCCCAAAGTTACGAAGTGAATCTGGACCGTTCATCGATTACGACACATGGCGACAGATCACTCACTTCAGAGATTTTCCTCCGGGATATTTTTCATGTTTCACATTCAAAACACTCAAAGCCTGAAAGTCTGAAGTGAATCTGGACCATTGATCTCAAATCAACAAGAACCGTTGATCCTTGTAGTAGGTAAATATCACTTGAATCACATATCATAATCAAATTGACAACCACACTTCATTGTGGGGATGTAAACAAATGGAAATTTAATTTTCCAAAGAGGTCCCACAATTGGAACCATGGTATTGTTGGAATGGTATGTGGCATATCGTGGTGAATTGTGGGCCCAAAATTGGTGTGGACCCAAACCACCCTCAATAAATTCCACAATGATGTGATTATATGACATCAAGTCACCACGTCACCTCCATCTTGCCTCCACTCACTACTCTCGCTCCTCTCACCACCCGACACATGTCCTCCACTCGCACTCTCACGTACATACTGCCCCTCTCCCGACTTGACACCTATATCCCTCACTACATGTCTCCAACTCCATACTCTCGATACCTCCATCATGTTCACACCTCCTCTCACCTTTTGACATCTTTCCTCACATGTCATCTACCCTCGCATCCACTCATCCTGCCTCCCCAATGGATGCCCACCTCCACGTCTCCCCTCATGACCATTAGGTCGTCAACCATTCTAGTGAAGCTATTCACAGGTACATATGGAAGCTAACGGGGTCGACACAAAGTGCGCTTAGTTACCGAAAGCTCTGTCAAAGATAGAGAACAGAGAGATCGTCCCAGTTCAACGCAACCAACTCCAGAACACTTCATAAGACTACCTTCTTCCTCAAGAATATATCTACCAATACAGCCAGTTGTCTACGGTGGCCTCCAGCTTGTAGGCATGCCATGGTTCAATGCAGAACTTTGTTCTACCACTCTGAGTCTTTTTCTGCTATCTCAGTTCCTCCAACACATGCATTAGTTCTGTCTCAAAGACAGTAGTAGTTTTTAGTCTTTTAATTCCAACATTTTGTTATATTAAGGACAAGAGTAGTCTTCTATGTGTGATAATAACCACTCTTTTTTATCAAGTTTGGTCTCATAGTCAAGTTAATAAAAACAATTACGAACAGTTACCTAAAATTATGTCTCAGTCCCCTAAGGACGAGAGCCTCTACAACTCTTTTAAATAGTTAGCTTTTGGATATCATTAAGGTTGGATTTTTTGGGAAATATTAGTGATACATCAGACTGGTTGGACCCGTTCTATGCATGGATTAAATCTCTCTACCTAGTGAACATACTCTTGATGACAATATTTCATTCAAATCTTTATGTGTTTTTATTCTTATCTTGAATACAGTTTTTTATTTGTGCAACGTATATTTCATTTCCTTTCAGATATTGTATAACTTATTTTTACCGATATGCAACCTGTCAAACAGCTAATGCTTTGGTGAAGATTTGTTTTTATTGCAACCTATGGGAGTAATTGTGTTTTTGATACATGTTTAATGTCTTGAAATGATATTTTAAGTATTGAACTTCTTGCAGCAGATTATTCATTGAGTAGCTTGTTGTTTCCCTCTGTTTTTCTATTATTTCACCGGTCTGTCATTAGTGTGCCACCATCCAAGGAGGACCCTCATCCCTATCATTCTTCCAACCCAACCTTCCTTTTGTCTTGATAGAATAACCCCTCTGACCAACAAACAAAAATGAAAATAAACAATCATTCTAAACTTATAGTTGGCCTAGATTTTCCCTTTAGCAGTGAGGTGCAGACCTTAGGACCAACACCAGTAATCCTGGAATTTGTGGCCAAATCCACTACAGTTGTAGCGTCTCATGGTGTGAAAATGATCATCAATATGTCCTACTTGATTACATCTCCAACACCTTCGGGTGTTATGAAACATTTCATTATCTTTCCTTGCATAATATCTACATTATGAATCTTTGTGACCATATTCATTACATGAGTAACATTGACCATGAAAAACGTTTTCATACCTTTTCTTTGGTGTCCATATTGAAGGTGTCTCTCTTCTTTTAGGTGTAAATATGGCTTCTTGATGTCTTCCTTGATTTTTTCTTTTGAGACTTTCCTTTCCTTGTGTAGATGGTTGACTTGCAACATTATTTCCATCTTTTGGGAGTGAGGGACTTAAATCATGCTTCTTTGATGTGCTTGCTTTCAGCATGTGTAGCTTATTTTTTGTATCCAGGACTTGTTTCATCATTTGGTGATCTTTGACTATCCAAGATATCATTCAAGATTGTTGAGCTATTCAAGAACTTGTTTTACTTATCTACTTTCTTTCTAAGATCAACAACTTCAGCTTCCAACTTATGACATGACTCGCCCTTTTCATTTACTTGATTCTTTAGTAATTCCTCTACCCTTTTGGATTCTTCAATTTGGGTCTTGAGATGGACATTATCTTCAAGACTTTTTCTAATCTCATCATCTATTGTTCTTCTATTTCATTCTTTAGTCTTTTGATCCCTTCTTCTTTTTCTTATAATTGAGTCTTTTTACTTTCTTCTTGTTTCTTGAGCATTTCCTTTAACTTCAAGATATGCCTTTGATTCCTTTTAGGAAACCTTTTAGTGTTCTCATAAAGATAGCTATATTATATGTAACAATGGTCATAGTTGTATTCAAATAGACCCCATTCAACTTTCATTTTAAGCTCTGATAGTTCTTCTTCTACTTCTTCCATGGGGACCATTTTGGATTTCATCCATTTGTACAACCATGACCTTTGGATTTCACCTCAAAGCATCTTCCCGTGAGGGATTTCACCATAATGGGACTACTTTGGAGTTCATCCATTTGTACAAGACAATAATGAGTCATATTTACATCAATCCAACTACAACTCATTGATCCATATTCATCTATGCATACAAGTATGATTCCTCTTGACATCAATCCATTGAAATTAAGGTCAATACATGATCCATCAATAAAGGTAAATGCATGATCCATAAATCACTACATCAATATACTATGACAAGACATTGTTCCTTGAAATCAATCCTTTGACATCAATCCTTTGGCATCAATGACAACATGATCCAACAGAGTCCTTAGATTGATGACTATTTATGTTGTCTCATCCCATACTTATTTGCATTTAATAGTTTTGTCATATGTATTCAACTATTCCATATCTTTTGTTAGATCAAAAGCTTTAGTTTTCAAACTTTTGATTTCTTCCTTGTTTTCTAGTTGAATCCTTTTGAGGTTGATGGCTTCCAATTCCAACCTGTGGCATAATTCTTCCCTTTTAGTTAACTAGATCTCCTGGACTTCTTCACTTTCTTTAGTTTCCTCAAGTTGAGTTTTTAGATTGTTAACAAATTATTTTGTTTCTTTTAGTACTTATTTTATTTTATTGTCATGTGTCTTTAATTATTCCATCTCTTCTGTTAGATTAGCAACTTCCGTTTTCAATTTTTTGATCTCTTCTTCTTTGTTTTCTAATTGAACCTTTTTCTCATTCTCTTCATGGTTAGATTCATCTAACTATTGTAGTATCAACACATCTTTTTGTTGAAGTTTCTTCAACTCTTCTAGAGTGCACATAGTTGTGTACTCAAGATTTTCAAGAGCCTCCACAAGAACTTTAATATGTATGCAATTTCCTAGTTCCATATGAATCTCTTGTATGTCAACTGTAACACCAGTCTTAAGATTATGTAATTTTTCTTTAGTGATTACTGAGGTATGCCTTAATTCCTTGATGAGGTTTTCTTCTTCATTGTTGACTGAGGTTTGCATCAAAACCTTCATTTCATTCTGATTAGAAATCTCTTTCTTTATATTTTGTTCTTCAATCTGATTGGAATACTCCTTTTCTTTATCTTGTTCCTTATTTGGATAAGAATTATCTTCTTCTAAATTTTGTTCTTTATTCTGACAGGAATCATCTTTACCTGAGTCTTGTTCTTTACTTTGATAGGATTTCTCTTCTTCTTGTGCTTCATTCTGATAACTATTTTCTAGGTGGAGCCATAATTCTTTAGCATATTTGTAGTGTCTCATATTTTCTTTTACTTGGTCTAACAATCCATCCTGGATTTCTTTTAAGGCTAATGAATTGTTTCTCCTTGCTTCCTTTGCAGTTTTGGTTTTGTTCTTTGAAGTAGTTAAGTGTCAGGACTTATTTACTATCGAATCCCAAACTCCAGATCCTCTTGACTTCAGATATATTTTCGTATTTTCCCTCCATGAAGAATAATTTATTCCATCAAATAAGGGAGCATCATTTGTGGAGATAGCAATTTGTCCACTCATTTCTTCATAATCTACCTTCCAGTGTTTAAATTATGTTGAAGGAACCCGCTCTGATACCAATTGTTGAAATGTAGACTTGACAATGAGAGGGGGGGGTGAATCAGTGTCAGAAAACTTTGGACAATTTTCCACTTTTCATAAATTAATTGAACAACATATATTTATTTCAATTTCTCAACCAATATATAAAAGAATAGAGATTTTATTTATTTATTTAACTTGAATGAATACATAAGATAAATATTTGAATATATCCAACTTCAAACAACTATGAGAGACTCGACTCTCTGTTACAAGACCCAGCTTGTAGTTCTTGAATCCAACTGAGAAATGAGGAACCCAACCCTCATAACAAGTCTGAGCTTGTTGATTTCAGCTCCAACTGAGATGTGAGGAATCCAATCCTCATATAAGACCCATCTTGTAAACAGGCACCAACCTGATAGAATGAACCTTAATTCAATACATTATATATAAATATATATACTTCAACAAATTCAACTGCATCTTTTGATCACCATACTTCTTTGTTTATATAGTCTTCCAATTGGTGTGAACTTGAATGATTGTGTCTTTTGATAATGAATCATTTCACCCTTTCATTCATTTTAATAATAATAACTTATATTATTGTTAATAATAGTTTGTTAAAGAATTCAAATACCTTGCAAATTGTTTCATCATTTTAACCCATCACTAATTATTGCAAACAAGTGCTTCCTTCAAGCCATTCTTTTCAAATGACCATGGGCTCATTACTACAGACTTAATGTCCATTTTTGCTTCCTTCATTATTATTCATATAATATTTTGACAGGGTTAATTCCTCATCATATATATGTTGATCAACCTTTAAGAGTCAATCACATTCATGGATTGACTTCGTTATTTCAATCCCACACTTTCGTTGCATCCTTATTTTTCAATATATATGAATCAAGTTGTTACTTCGCTATCTGGTGCATTTTCCTATACCTAGAATTAACAGGTGCTTATCTTGTAAGTCCCCTTTGTTTTTCATATGACCAAACTGTTGTGACCAACACCTAGATACATAAGGTGTAGGTTTTGTTATGTTTTAACCTGTAGAGACTTTATTTCACCAAGTGACCATATACTATGATCAGGTGTTAACTGAGTTGGCCCTTTAGCTCATCGTCACTTTTCATATGACCTTGACCTGTGACCAAGGGTGGTGTCTAAGTGCTAACCCAAGCTAGTGCTTAATGCTTATTAAGATCGATGGTCACTTTTTAATTGCACATTTGAGATGGACGACTGTCATTTACTTCGGACCTTCATCCTTCGAGACTTCCATCCTTTGCAATATTTCAACCTTACAAAGTACATTTCACCAAAGTAGATAGGATGGTCGATATCTGTTCTTCTGTTAGATGGATGATCCTATCTTTTCCAGAGGTTTCAAACAAATCAACGACCATGAATTAATCTATAGTTGAGTGGACGCTTCTTGTTTACTTCGGGAATTCGAAGCTTCAGGACTCCAACTTTTTCATATTTCCAACTCCTCCAAAACAAATTTCACCAAAGTATGTATTATCAATTTACTTGTAGATCAGATGATTATGTCTTAATATGTGGTTGAGTGGATGGTTTTCACAACCTCAACAAGACATGTTGTTAAAGGCCTTCTCATTGTGTGCTTTTAGGATCTCGACCGTGAATCTTCCTTCTTGACGGACGGTCAAATATTACTTCGGAGCTTTGGCACTCTAGGACTCCGGGTTACTAGAAATCTGAGGTAGTTCAATCACTCTAGAGTGTTTACCTACCAAATAATTCATAACTTTGTGGTGACCGCTTGGTTTCAGTTGTTTAGTAAACCTTACATTATCCTTCCATTGCGCTTGATCTAACAGTCGAGAATGCTCCTAGATTATATCAATGGTTAGGATTACTTTGTGATTCATGCTTACTCTATATTTCCACTACACTTGATTTAATGATCATTATTCATTCTGGAGGATCTTATATCAACAACCAACTTTAGTTCGTGACTTTGCGCTTCGACACTTCGAGAAGTTGTTGGTGGTAAACGTTGGTTTCCCCCGAAGGACATACTCTCGAAGTGACGTAGCTTGTTGATGTCGTTGTTGATGTGGCAATGGCTGAGTGACTTCCACGTGTCACCTAGATTCGTGAATTCATATACCTAAAGTGCCAACTAGACCTTCACACTTGTCACCATCTGATTGTGTCACGTGTCCTTGTTGATGTGGATCTCCTTAGTGTCACATGTCCTCCTCCTGTATCTAATGGTCTTACTTAAACCGGTGTGGAGATCTATGATCATGTATGATTGTGGATTCCTAACTAACAGGTCCTTTAAAACCAT
>SNQJ01S0013322.1:148242-159386 GCA_010110895.2 Picea sitchensis | reverse complement strand
ACAAGGGGAGAAATTAACATCCAAATGAATAGCACTGTACCAAGCCATTCATTCACAATCTTCACCCATGTAATAATCCATCCAACATCTATGCTTCACTTTTGCATCGTTTGGTGTAGGTTCCAACTGATCAATAACATACCAACCAATTTGACACTAGTCGACCGAAACCAAGCGCTCAAGTGCCACGCATTAAGACACATGGAGGAAAATCTCACGAGGAGGCCCAAAAAGAGTACAATACGCACCAAGAAAATCACTATAATAGGGTTATATGTAAAAGCCGAGTTCTATTTTAGGGATTTGGCCATCGGGGATTTGGCCAACGTAGAGATTTAAATAACCACTACTCCGTTCCCCCGAAACTCGAAAGTTCGAAATCAAGATTCCATTCATACGCATCATTCGCAGAAGTGGATTTAGATGCTGGAAAGTTATCGTCTGTTGCTCATTTTGGTAATCGAGTGGACCTTCACTTCAAATCAGTCTGTGTAGACTTCTTCATGGATGGAATTACTGTCAAGGAAAGAAATTCGGGATCTAAATTGAACGATTTTATTACAATGATCGATAGGCTTGATGCTAAGGAATGGAGTGTGGTTTGTAAAACAATAAATCGTGCGCGTCTATTGTCAAATTTTATAAGGAATCCATGTGTCCAATACTGAGCCCTTGAAGAATCTGAGAGGTGTTTTTGTTTTGCAAAACTGTAGGTATGGTTTCAAAGTGTATCAAGATCAGATAATTGATTTCTTTGATCCAATGCCTTTGAAATATTTTGACAAAGGATTCCCAAGACAAACGATTTGAGTGTTCATTGGCTGGGTGTGGAAGAGATCAAAGAATACAGCTTAGGTGCATTAATCCAAGTGAAAACGCCTTCCGTGAAAGAAAAAAGAGGATGGAATCCGAGCTTTTGAATATTCGCACGCAGGTGGAAAATGGACAGAAGATACAACGAGACCACCCATGAATTAGATACACCACTTGTCAAATCTATTAGCATCGGTTTTAAGAAGGTGGCAGAGCATTTGACAGCTACAAAATTCCAAGAAGGAAAACCGTTTCCATAGTCCTCGAAACAAATCGAGATTTCTTTTAGGTTATTTTTAGCATAAAGATTGAGTAATGTAACGGGTTTATAGTTAATATTGTGTTGGTGATTTAAATAACTATTTTTGGGAGAATGAAAAAGGGGGGGGAAACCTGAGAGCCTTTTGGGGGGGTTTGGGTTTGTAATGCATTTTCTTTCAACAAATCTAGAACAAAATGCTAAGAGATTCTATACCTCGTCACTGTGTAATTATTTATTTTCTTGTATTGTTTTCACAGGTTCACATTCATTCGTTCTTCCTTATTTTACATATTCATCTTGTAATGACTCTAATTCAGTAATACCTCTGCTATAGTCATTTATTGGGCAACCTGTTAGGTTCAACTTTTCCTCTATTTATGCTGTGAGCAAAACAAGACTTGTAGCTTGACTGTTTTTGCCTAGATTACAAGTTATATATATGCATGTTTGTCTTTCGAAGTTATTTTGTCATTCCTCTATTGAAATGAAAAATAGACTTATTAGAATTAGATACCTAACTCTTTTTTTCAATATTCTTCATCCCCTATCCTCTATCCATCTTATTTATTTAATCAAATTAGACAAACTAGGTTATGCCTCTTTGTTTCTGATCTATAAATGAGTGAAAGGCTTGTTTCAGACCTAGTTCTAGAAGCCTCATATGACTGATCAAACAACAAATTATTATTTCATTTAAAATGTACTAAGGGTTGGTTCTACTACAACCTAGAGTCAACTCTTGCGACAACACACCTGATTGTAGTGATGCTCGCTCACTTGATGGGATGCAAAGATGGCCTAGATGGCATAACAACCTGTCTTGAAGATGGAAATCAATGCTAAATGTGTTTGTTCCCAACATATGGCATGTAGTGGTGAATTCAAGATATCTTTTATAGAGTTGGGGCCATCCAAAGGTCTCATGTCCACATGAGTGTAGCATCATGGTTATTGTTGCATCTAGAGGTCGACTAAGGCAGTCGAAAACATGGTTGGTGCTCCCTATCTTATACTTAATGTTGAGATGAAACTGTTGCAAGTATGTGGACCACTTATAATGGCGTTCATTATGCAATTTTCTTTATGTCTGCATGAACTGTAGAGGCTTATGACCAGTGTGGATGATTGTCTCCTTCCCGAGAATGTGATGCCTCTAGTGGTGGTAGGATTGTACAATGGAGTGCATTTCTTTTTCGTAAGTGGGGTAGTTACGAATGGTATCTTATAGTGTCTCACTATGATAGGCCACAATATGTCCATGCCGAATGAGAACTACGCCCACAACATATTCTGAAGCATTTTTCTCAATCTCAAAAGGTTACTGCATGTTGGGTAATGAGAGCATCGGGAATGAGCACAAGAGCTACTTCAAATTATCAAATGATTTATGTTGCGACTGCCCCCACATGAATTTTTCCTTGCCACCACCCCTGATCACTTGACTAAGGGCCCATGTGGTGTGGGATAATCTCAACACAAACATGCAATAAAAATTGGCAAGGAATAAGAAGGTCTGAAGCTCAGTGAGTGTGTTTGGGGTTGGCTAGTCATTAATGACCTGGATATTTGATGGATTGACATGCAACCCATGCTCATAAATAATGTAGCCTAGATACTGGACCCTGTTCATGCAGAAGGAACATTTTTCCAAATTTCCATATAACTTTTGTTTCCATAGAGTGTGCAGAACCTACTGAATATGCCGCACGTGCTCCACCGAACTCTTGCTGAAGATGAGGATGTTGAAGATGAGAATACACCACCACAAAATAATTGGTGAAAGGCTACAAGATATCGTCCATCATCCTCATGAAATTTACTGGGGAATTTTTCAAGCTAAATGGCATGACCAACCATTCAAAAAGACGTTCTTTGGACTTGAAGGCAGTCTTCCATACACCGGTCTGCTCTATTGGGACTTGGTGGTAGTCGGACTTCATATCAATCTTACTTAATTATTTCCCCCCCTTGGGTTGGTCAAGGAGAGCGCCAATTCATGGAATTGGGTATCGGTTCCTGACTGTGATTTTATTTAGGGCCCGATAATTAATCTAGAGTTGCCATGTCCCGTCTTTCTTTTGCACAATCACTTTGGGATTCCACAAGGTGAAATATTAGTCAAAATTTTCTCTTTTTGAACAGATCTTGGATATGGTGCTTGATTTCTTCATTTTTTGATAGAGAGTGGCGATAGACTGACCCATTGGGTAGCGGTGTGCCGGGGGCCAGATCGATTGAGTGCTTAACTTGACAGTGCATAGGTACCCTAGTGGGTGAGGATAAGATGTTTTTGTATTCTTCCAAGACCTTATCCACTTGCTTATGTTGCTTGGAGGGACCTGAAACAGAGGCCATGGATGTGACTGCAACCTTTCGCTCACTTTGAGCACAAATCATGAAGAAGACAAAATTTTCGGTCTAAGAGATTAGATTCCTGCATTGCTTGGGAAAGATCAAGGAAATGGAAGTAGGTAGGACTACCTCTGGTATCCTATACAGTTTCTTGTCCAAAGTAATAATAATACTACGAGGCCTAGAATCATATATAGCATGAAATTTTCATAAATAAGGTTGGCCCAAAAGAAAATCACAAACTTCAAAGGTGACGACATCACACAATACATCATCTTTGAAGGGCTTGATGCCATAGAGAAGGTGACACTATTGGATGACGTGGAGATTACTCCCTTGGCGGAGCCAACCGATGGTGTACGATTATAGGCATGGTTTGGTCGACAAAGCCAACCGCTTGATGACCTCCATTGATATGAGGTTCTTATAGATATCACTATCAATGATGAAGTGCAGTGGAGTACCCTTCACCGACATCTATGAATGAAAGAGGCACTCACCTTCCTCTCGTTCATCAGGTTCACCAGGCTGGACCTTGGTGGTAGAAACGAGGGCATTGGGTTTTGTGTCAATGATTTGTCTCTCTTTTTATGTTTATGAATCAGAGTCGAAGCCCACATCTGATTCATAGGCTTTCACCTTGGCCACCAATGACTGATTTAAGAGACATTCAACAATGTTACGCTAGGGCCTCTTATGGAACTAGCACCACTTCCTAGTGTCTTTCTTTGTCTTCCCATTTTCCTTATTTGTTTGTTTCTTAGACTGGTTTTCTTGAGGGTTTCCATCCTTGCTCTGTCCATTGTTCAATGGGTTGGGGACACCTTTTCCTTTCTTTTGCTGTGAGGGGTTCATAGAACCAAACTACCACATCTTTTGTTTAAGCTTATGCTCGATTTTGATAGCATATCGATAGGCCATGCCCAAGGATGAGATGTCCAGAAACTCCATTTCTTTCTGAATGTATCTATGTAGACCTCCACGATACTTGAGCACTAGATGTCATTCAGAGTATTTGATACCCAACTTGGTGCACAAGGTATGGAATACATTGGTGAACTCTAGAATTGTTTGGTCCCTTTCCTACCGTAGTGTGGTCCATCTTGTATATAATTTGTCATAACTTCCAATAGGGTAGTATTGTTTCTTAATAACATCCCTTAAAGAACCCCAAGTGGGTGTGAGTACGAATAATGTAGATTCCTCTGTTTCCTTTTTCTCACATAATGTCTCCCACCTATCTTTGACATGGGGGATGACCTTAAAAAGAACAAATGTTATATTTTCTCTATCGAAAACGTTATGGACATAAAAATACCCTTCTAGAAGGTTTAACCATTTTTCTACAACATCCTTATCTATTTGACCTTCAAATATAGGAATATCAAAATTGATCTGTACTTTGAAAGGGGGCGCACCTCTGCTTGAGGAAGGTGATTTTCTTGTTGGTAGTCGTCGAAGTATTTTCACAAAATTATCATCATCTCATTTATCCTACCCCATCGTCTCTCTTTTATTCCTCCATGGGCGACTTTCTGGTTCGGTGAGGCCGATATCGGAAAGACTCAACTGGTTTGAGACCCAATTGCTTATACTCTGACCTCGTTGGGGACATGCACAAAGAAACAATTGGACAAAAGACTACTCGAATACCACTGATCCTGAATTATGAGCATAACAAAATTAAACACATATCTATAAAATTAACACATAAATATAGATAACAATAATAGAGATACAATGAAACTTAAATTCTATTCAATAAAGAAATCTGCTAAAACTGTAAAATGCAGAATGAAACAATATTTCTCGTATGGTGGTAGCTAATATATGAGAAGAGATGTGGCACCTACGCACATTCACATGAGCACATTATAATGAGGCCTCCATGCCTTTTTAGCATCAAGAAGTAATCATAAAACTCTAGACATCCAAAAGCCTAACCCTAGGCGATGAAGTGCCAAAAGTCACGTGGGCCTCCATGGGGTAAGTTGGTACATCAACTTCCTGGGGTCGTAACTTTTTTCATACGATCTCTATTTTAGGCGCACGATAGACCATTGGAAATGTCTATTCGAGGACTACACATTTTTCCATCACACTCTAACTAAATTCACAATGTGACTGCGGCGAGCCCAAAAAACGTTGTTTAGGTCCTCAAAACGACCCCAAAAGTTTAGGACCCCAAAAGCTAGAAAAAAACTGCCAAGATGAAAACTGTATATGATCCAGTTGGAAGAGGTGGGTGGACATTGATATCCACCTGGATTATGTGTATGGTGAGATGTTGTAGTGTGTCTGAGAGAGAGAGAGAGAGAGAGAGAGAGAGAGAGAGAGAGAGAGAGAGAGGTTGTAGTGGATGTGTTGTAGGTGTTATCCCTTCATTTTATTGCACTGAATAAAGGAAGGACTGGTTGTTTATCCATGGACGTAGCCCATATTAGGTGAAACATGTATATTGGTGTCTGTCTTGTATTGTGTTCTTTTGTGTTTTATTTCTACATTCATTTTGATTTTTTTATTTTTATTATTTCTCTGTGATCCTATTCTTTATGAATATTTGTGGCATATTGGAACATCTTCTATGCACACAAAAGACTGGTTAAAGGTATCAGGTGAAGACATCATCCGATTATGAATAATTAGGTGTGATATGTCTTTAGCCTAGTTATTTTTTTTATTACTTTGGGTATTTTTAATTTATTTTATTTCCAAAGTTAAGTAGTAACCAGGATGGAAACTCTTAGGAAATACCACTTTAATCTAATTATGAAATTATAAACATTTCTGAGATATTTCCTTTCATATTTAGCTTCTTTGAATTCACCTAGTAGGAAAGTTTGTGGCATTCTCTAGAGAAGCCCTTAGAATCCTCAAGATTAGATTAAGTTAATCCCTCCTCACAGGATTAAATTAATAGATTCCATTAGCCCAATTATAAGTAGGCACTAGTTTCTCCCTCTCTCATCCACTTAATTTTTAATATTTTAACTTGTTTCCTTGCTGAACATTTTATAAATTCTCTTTCATACATACATCTAATTCATATTTGTTGTGTATCTTAGAGAATTTGTTGATTCCAACCATAGTTTAACCTAATATTTTTTCATTTCTAGTTTGAAGTTAGGCTAAACTATAGTTATAACTTGTTGGAAATTTCCATTTTGAATTTTTGTTTTAAGTTTTGTGCATTCCAACACTTATCTCAGATCATAAATTTTGATTTCAATCTAGATTTTTTGACATAAGACCCCAAGACCATAAACAAGGTTACTTTTAACCTTTGTGTGTTTGAAATTTCAACTTTAAATTTCTGATTGCACTCTCAATAGTTTTAATTGTTTTTCACATTTATAAATTTTATTTAAGCACTTGTATTTGGTGTAAAAAGTCATATTTTCATATCATAGTTAGGAAAATTTCTGAAATGGACATTATGGAAACTCAATTTATTCCATGTTTTAGTTTAATTGTTGCTTTCAAGAATTAAATCATTTCAAAAAACCAAGTTTCTAGAATTTTTTAAGATTTGAAAATTGGACCTTAGAAACATTTTTCAACCTAAAACATTAGGGAGTTAATTATATTAATCATATATGTATGTGTGTTGCTAGAACAATTGGTAATTTGGCTCTACAATATTCCATGCATGGCCAATTGAAAAATAAAGCAGATGTCTATAATTTTGGAGTACTTATGCATGAAATTCTTAGTGGCAGAAGCAACAAAGATTCAAGTTATCCAATAAAGCAACAATTTCTTTTGGAAATGACTTGTCAACTACATGAGGTAGAACACTGACAATATTGCAAGAAATCATTAGAAAAATCAATAAATTTATCACCCTTAAACAACATGTTACAACTTGATGTTGGTATTTCACTACAAAAATTCTCGACTTCAACACTTCAAAATAAAAATCTAACTGTCGATGAGGTTTGCCAAGTAGTATCATAATTAAAAAATGTGCTTCATGTATTCAACTAGTTGTCTATAGTGTCCAAATATCAATCACATAGATTTGATGAGAAGAAGATAAAAATTCATGTTGAACATTGTAAGCATTTACTTGATGCTGCCAAAGTTCATAGAGAGGTAGTAGATTGTGAAGAGCGACAAAATTGTCAAAACATTGAAGTTGCATGTCAAGTTATCTTGGTTGATGAAGCTTTCCATAAGGATAAAAAAGAACAAAAGGTATAGGTGGAAAGGAGACAACAAGAAGACATGCTATGATGGGTTAGGAAACAAGAAGAACACTTTGAACATGTGAAGAAACTATGGAAGGGCATTGGAATATTTGGAAACACTCAAATGATAGTCAACATTCAAATATTTATTGGAACCTTGATGAATTTGGTAATCAATCCTACAAGAATGAGCATTGGAAATATTGGAGAGAATATGACATTACTAATCGTGTTCCTATCATCATTTTAGGAAATGACTTATCAACATTGTATGCTCCTCTTATTCATGATGGGCATATGGATAAATTTTATTGGCAACCAATGTGTGAGGAACTCATAAATATAGTTAATAAGATATATCAAAAATATGAAATATCAAGAGAAGATATTGTACAATTATTTGAGGCTTTTCCAAACCAAGCACTAGATTTTCAGGATGCACTCATAAAGAACATAAAGTTAAAAGGAGAAATTGTAGAACATCTTTGGGAATATATTGATCCTAATATTTGCATTATTAATTTTGATAATGAAACTGGTAAGCTAGGGTTACTTCAAGATAGGGATGAAGAGTTGTAGTAAAAGTGTGGTGTAACTATAACCTTATCACGCTTCGATATTGAATCATATTATATAGTGTGGCAATGTTATGTTCATATATAATAATAATAAAGTAGAAGTAATAAGAACAACATAACAATATTTTTATAAAGAATAAAGGAAATAATAATAAATAGTTACGACTATTCAAATAGGTACCCATTGAATTATATTTATATGTATAACCATTCAATGTAAAAGGGTGTCAAATATTATTCATGTACAATTGGTTGTATAAGGAGATAACCCTCTTGAAGTGGTTAAGGAGGTTTCCCTCTCAAAGTGGCATAATTCTCGTACTTATACTATTATTACATTTTATTGACGCATTTATATGTAGACCCATTCAATGTAAAATTGTGTCAAGTATTGTTCAAGTACATTGATCTAGATTGGGTCATTATATTATTTTTCATCTATCTAGATGCTTTCAGAGTGGAAAAAATTGGAGGAATAAACTTGCAAGGTCATATTAATGGTAGGCCCTAGTTCGTAAAATTGGGGTTTGAAACATTCTAGAGCCATTTTGAGGCATTAGACAACATTTTTTGGGGTCAAAACTTTCCCAACTTTATCTTATACTCCTTGATGTTATTCTACACATCAATGAATTTTGAACAGTGAAAACATTGCATCATTCGAAGCTTGTATGTGAAAKTTATGCCTCCCTGTTATAACCCTAATTTTCACYAGACATGCTTACCTGGCATCARTCCATCTCATTTTCCATTTTTCGCCAAGCCACTACTGAACAACTTCTTAAAAACACCCTTTTTGAAGGCATATGTGCCCTGCTCCACTACTGCACGCGTGTATACKCTAGCTGACCCACTACAACCTGCATATACTGACAAAATCACGAAAAATAGAAAGTTATAGACGAAACACAGATTTTAGATTAAATTTCCTAAACCGTTTGACCGCCCATAGCCAACCACTCAACCAAATACCTATCCCTTTATATCCTATAAAAGAAGGGGTAGGGGTCCCATTTGAAGGAGGAAAATAATAGTAAAGAAACTCTACCTGTTTTTTCATTCCCCTTGCCCCAACCTTTTGCAACCATTGTGTGAGAACTGAAGAGGAGAACCACATGTGGAAGCGGTTGGTGCATAGTTGAAGAAGATCCCAGGACTAGATTCGAGGAGCAGTAGCCAATCTCACCATTGTAAGTGACTTTTGTGAGGTTAATAGAAATAATTACTTTTCCCATCCCGCCATATGAGGTGTTCAATATTCAGAACCTCTAACCCACTAATTCATATATGAGATGCATGTTCATAGTTCTTTGTTTCTATGTTTGTGAATGTAGGTTAGCTTTGGGAGGAGACTTGCAGTCAAGGAGCAACTGAACGCAAAAGGATCAACACCAAGTGAGGAGTTCAAGGTAGAGTTATCGGATCCTTTTATCCTTGTGTTTTATGCATGAATGTGGGGTCTATGTCAGGATAATAGTAAAAGGTAGGAGACTTTCAAAGGTTATTTTTGCATGCATTACTAAACCCTTAGTGCTAGTCCATAGGGGGATTTCCCACCCGCAACACTCCCTCAAGTTGAACTACCATGTTGACCACCATGGTATGAGTGGATGCCATGCCAACCCCCATTACTCACGCATATGGGGCTAGCCACGTATGGAATTTCAAGAGGATTCTATAAGGTCCAAAACCTTATCACAATTGAGGGTTGAGGAAGTCAAAACCATAACCCTAGATGGCTATGAAACGATGTTAAATACCAGGCTGCTAGGAGGAGAATGGATTCCTTTCTTAAGCATTGTATTTGTTCCATAGTTGAGCAGAGCGCCTAGGAGTGGTATTTTGAGAGAAAAAAATGGGAGGAGATTTTGTAGTAGACATACGAGCCATAGTGTCAAAGGAAACTCCATAAAGAGTGCCTCTTTCTTTGCACTTACATTTGAAAAAAATAGAGCAGAGTGACCTCACTTTATAGTTGGGTTTTATCCTGTATTAGGTTTCCCAGGTTATATCTTGTGTTAATTTTTGGATGGTCCGTGAGTATTTATTTATGTTATCTATTTTTTCGTATTTCAACTGTTTCATACATTTAAGTAGAAAACTAGTAATTAAAGAATATGAGATCTAAAGGAAATTAACATTCACATTAAATATTTTAGTATTTTATTAGATTTTTTGTGACGAACTATTCCAATGGAATATACAAGATAGTTTACATATCATATTGATACCAGAGAAGGTTTCTGTGGGGTATTTTGGGAATGATGCAGGGATTTAGGAATCAGTTTAAGAATAAATTAAAAGAATCCCAGCCATGGCCGACAAGTCTGTTCATAACAATCCTCATGATCCATCATAGGAGAGATTTGCGACGCTAGAAGAGAAAGTCACTGACATATCTCACAATATGTCCCTCCTCATGGTGGCGCTAGAAAGAAATCTCAGAAGTTGGAGGCTCAAACTCAGAGCTCATATCAGATGGGAAATTGGGGGATAATGAAGACCCATAAAAGGTGCCATGGAAAGAGATCGAGAAAGAGAAGCCGAGTTCCGGTACCATAAACCCTTCACATTATTTATTCAAGATGGAAGAAAAAGTGGACATAATCCATACAAATGTGAGATCAATGCATTAAAACTGAATCATTGGTTGCAACAAATAGAAGTTTATTTCAATGTTCACCAAATAGACGAATAACAAAAGATATTGTTTTCCAGATTGGAGTTAGAGGGCCATGTTTTAACCTGGTGGGAAATCCATACAAAAAAACTTAGGCTGGAGGATTATATACTAGTAACTAGGTGAGAGGACTTCAAAATCCTCATCAAGTCCCAATTCTACCCTATCAAGTATATAGAGTGCCAATGGATCGAGTAGCACTAATTCAAGTAGAAGAAAGGGAAGAGTGTACATGAGTACGCCACCAAGTTCAAAAGGATGGCCATCAT
>SNQJ01S0013322.1:88913-109261 GCA_010110895.2 Picea sitchensis | reverse complement strand
AGGTAAGACCACGGCCGTAAAGGCAGTGAACCACAAGCTTGTCCTGGGGAGCTCATGCGTGAGGAGCGCATCGGAATTCTGAGGATCGCGAGTCATAGGGGTGAATGAGTTTTAACCTTAGAAACCCCGAATCCCGATATTGATCCAGGGATTGGCATTTCGCTAATGCCGGTTTGTGGAGATTTCTCATTTGTGGGAGATTAACCCCAATTTTTTTTTAAATTACGATAGTGGGTATGTTACATCGGTAATGCCACAGCGAGAGAAATAGTGTTCCATTTGGGTAACCCACCTTGAAGGATTGTAAGCATCAAATTTGTTCATGTGGACCTCCAAAAAGCGGTGCCACGAATTGTGATCCTAAAAGTATGGGTGGAGGTCAGGAAAGAGTGTGTGAGTCGCATGCACTCATTGGCTAGGGATTCCTCCTTGGTGAGAGGAATGTTTGTTGATACCCAAGTGGGCATTGAATAGCTCCAACACCTAGCCTTGTTTGTTCATTGTGGTGGTCATACCTTCAATTGAAAACTCAATGGTAGAAACCTTGGCTCCAAGAGGTTGGTTTTGGTTCTTTATGTTTGCCATGTTGCAAGTCTGGACCATGGAACCACCTAAGTTTTTGTCAAAGTGTTATTCCCCATTTATGTCACTATGATTAGTGGATTAAAAGGTGGTTATTCAAATACACCACAAATCATTGTATTTTGGGGTCCACACAAAAAGGATTATTTAAGAGATAGACTCAAGCAATCAACACGACATGATGAATCTTTTGAAATAGGTCTCTCACAATAGTGTCGATAGAACCCAAAGTTTTGTTTTTCTTAACACTAGTAGGAGTAATACTCCTTGTTAAATATTACTACGCTAACAAAATTTCCAAATTCCTTTTAGATGCAAAGATGTAGTAAGTTCATTGATCGACTATAAAGATTATGGTTTGCAGAGTACCAAGTACAAAGGAGTGTCAAGTGATATGGCTTTCTTATCTACTTAAGGGTTTCCAATAGTAGGACTCAAATAAATATTTCACAACACCAAGGAAGATAGATCGTACTACATGATACCCCAGTACGTGAGAATGATCTCCCCGAGCATTATTCTCAATGTATTATAGCAACAGGACGAGCACAAGTTTATGCAAGGTTGGTTTTAGGTGCAACTAAAGGGATTCTAATATAACTAAGGGTACATGGAAGACAATTATGTATACAGGTATTGTATAATGCGGTACTACTCAAAGGGGTACCAACAGAGGTTACAAGAGTGTTCGACTAGGTGACATGACTTGTTTTTCTGTGTATATTCTTCATCCACTGTTACCTATCAAACGACATATCTTTGTGTTATTTAAAGACATTGAAACACATCTCTACCCTAAAAAGACTGTTAAAATTTGGAGGCATGTTGGCTCAGGAAAGACTCTGATACCGCTTGCAGTGTTCCTTAATCCTTAAACTTGAAACAAAACCAAGTATACAGAGAATAGAATTGCAGAAAACCAAATAAAGAGACAATAAGATGAAATATGCAAAAGATGCCATTATATTATGATAATCAAAAGAATGAGAGCAATGTTCACTTACCTATTAAGGTGGAACAACCTTTCACCGAGCAAAGTTCCAAATACAACAACACAAGACAAAACATTCCATAGCCTCCTATCTCTTTAAATAGATTCTCAATAGCAAAACCGTACCCATTGGTGGTCATATCACTAATGGGTACCAAATACCCATTAAACCTTATAAAGTGAACCATTTTACATCAAATAACTATCCACTACTATCTAATGGACCTTATTCAGAGAGAATGACCACATACATCAATTATCTAACTCTTACGTAGCATAAAGTAAGGAGGTTAGGATAGAACCCTAACAAGGCACTTATGCTTCCAAAGATTAACGAACTCTTATGCAGCTTAAAGTAAAAAGGTTAAGATATGACTCTAACAAGGCACTTATGCTTCCAAAGATCTAGGGACCATTTTCTACTTCCAACTTTCAACATTTTGAACCAATTTCTCATAACAGTGGTCTAGGTGTTCATTAAGGTGATACCAGCCAATCAGTGGTCTAGGTGTTCTTAGGGTGATACCCACCAATGAGAGGAGTTAATAGGTAGTTACTCACCGACCACCGCTCCCACCAATTAGAGGAGTTAATAGGTAGTTACCTACCCACCACCACCCGGCATACATGAAGAATTGGACCACAGAAGGCTGGAACTCTAGTGCTGATCTTTTTATTTAGTTTCTTTTCCTTTTGCATACATGAAGAATTGGACCACAGAAAGCTGGAACTCTAGTGCTGACCTTTTTATTTAGTTTCTTTTCCTTTTGCATACATGAAGAATTGAACCACAGAAGGCTGGAACTGTAGTGTTGATCTTTTTATTTAGTTTCTTTTCTTTTTACATATATGAAGAATTGGACCACAGAAAGATGGAACTCTAATGCTGACCTTTTTTTTTCGTTTCTTTTCCTTTTGCATACATGAAGAATTGGGCCACAGAAAGTTGGAACTTTAATGCTGATATTTTTATTTAGTTTCTTTTCCTTTTGCATACAAAAAGAATTGGACCACATAAAGCTGGAACTCTAGTGCTGATCTTTTTATTTAGTTTCTTTTCCTTTTCTTATAACAATATATCTCATAACAACAAAAGAATTTGCACAGAGGAATTCTAGTATAGATTTTTTTATTTAATTTCTTTTCCATATAAAACATATGTCTCATAACAATAAACGAGAATTTGTAAAAGGATGATCTAATGCTGCAGGTCCTTGCCGTTGGTTGGTTTGTGGCAGATTTTGGGACACTTCATAATTAAATTGAGTTTTTCTTGTTATGTACAAAATCACTGTACAAATCTATGTAGTTATCCATATGTCTGTAACTATTTTTTATATTTTTATTTTACATAAACTCCCAACTTTACTATCTGAACACGCCATCACTCCATAAAGGATTTCTGGAAAGTCCGTTTTGGTGTCATCGGCCCAAAAAAAAATATTCAATAAAAACCAGTACATTTAAGTACATCTACAGTCATAACAAATGCTGATAACAGGACACAGTATGTAAATACATGGATGGAAACATCACCCTAAAGCCAACGAGGCAAGGTGGGCATTCTATTTTTTCTGATTATAGTTACAATGTCAGATTGAGGGCGGCGGGGACGCCAAAGAATGGTTACTTAGCCTCTCGATGGCAGTAATAAAGGCATGAGAACCCAGCCGCCCATCTCCATTGGCCTTCATAGACAGATAAAGCTGGTGATGCAGGGCAGTCCCGGGCAAACAAACCCCCATTTCCTCAGCGCCCTGCAACGCCATTCCCAGATCTTTAACCATATAATCCGCAAAACCACCGGGCGCAAAATCTCGATCGATAATCCTCTCCCCGAACAGGTCCATCACCTTCGACCCCGCCGCTCCCCTGGAAACTGCCGACAAGTACTTGGACACATCCAGCCCAGTTTTGTCAGCAAATACCAGGCCCTACCACGTTCGCCGCACCTGTAATCTGATTCGCTATCTTGCAGGACTGCCCTGAGCCCGGAGGCCCCACATAAGTCGCTGATCCCATAGCCTTAAACAAGGATTCCAGCTTCGCCACGGTCTCCGCACGGCCCCCCGCCAATATAGCCAGAGTGCCGTGCTTAGCCCCCTTGTCCCCGCCCGACACCGGCGCGTCCACGGATTCGCAACCTTTAGAGCTGGCTTCTTCGTAGATCTCTCTAGCAAGCGAGGGCTGGCTGCTGGTCATATCGACCAGGACGGTTCCACTCCCGGGGGCCACGCCCGAGAGGATACTCTTAGTTCCTAGGACCACCTCGCGGACATCAGAAGGGTTGCTGGGCATGGTAAAGATAACGTCGCTCCGTTCCCCAACATCCTTGGGCGAATCTACCGAAACCGCTCCCTTTTCACATAGCCCTGTGATCTTGCTGGGCGTCCGGGCATATAACGTTATCTGGTATCCGGCAGCCTGCACCCGCTCACACATTGCAAGCCCCATCACGCCCGTTCCAACCCATCCCGCCCTCGTACGCCCTGCCGTAAACTGTTTTTCCCCCATTACCACAGATCCGGTGTTCGAATCTTCGGAACAATCAAACAAAATATCTAAGTACAAACACAAATGCCTATGAAATCCAATCCAATTGGCGGGG
Organism: Picea sitchensis; assembly: GCA_010110895.2. Lineage (NCBI taxonomy): Eukaryota > Viridiplantae > Streptophyta > Pinopsida > Pinales > Pinaceae > Picea > Picea sitchensis. The sequence continues at coordinate 105,080 of SNQJ01S0013322.1, read as the reverse complement.
CTGGCTACAGATTACACTCACAGCAAACGAAGAAAATGGAGAACAGCAGAAGTATGATCTCAAACACACACAGACAAGCTTCCGCAAAACCACAAACAAATTCTTTTTTTTAAGAGAGGCTTCCGCAAAACCACAAATTCTTTTTTTAAGAGAGTATAGTTGCAGAAACAGGATAAATAAACAATAAAATGAAATAGTAAAAAGAGACCAATGTATTATGATTTTTTTTAAGAGAGTAGACTTGCAGAAACAGGATAAATACAGGATAAATAAACAATACGATGAAATATTCAAAAGATATCAATGTAAGATGATAATCAAACACATGAAAGCAAAGTTCACTTGTATCTTAAGGGGTACAAATGTGGCATCACTTTTACTAAAGTTATAAATACAGCAACACTAACACTAGTATGTTAGTATGTCTGGACAGAATTTTTGGAGGCTTATAAGTTTGTAATCTATTTTTTATTAAAAAAAAAAAAAAAAGGAAGTCTATGTTAGTTTTGGACTGAATTGTGAATGGATTATATTATTATCAATATAATGTGAAATTTTTTCTGAAAAAAAAAAAATACAACAATACTAGCCTCCAATTAATAGGTACTAAGTAGAGGGTTTTGTAAGTGGATTTTTTTGGGTTAAATAACTATCCACTGTAAGATCATTTTTACAAAAGTTGTAAATACAACATAAAATATTGTATAGCCTCCCATTAATGAGTACTAAGTAGAGAGTTTTATAAATGGATTTTTTGAATTAAATAATGATGTTGTTTAGCTGTTTTATAAAATGATTTTTTTAGCAGGAGATATAAATTTACACAAATCATTATATTTTATTGTTCAAAATTCATTTCTGAATGCAGAAATGAATTCAGCCTGGGGCACTAGGATTATACAGAAATAATCACTCAGATTTATTAGCCTAACAATTTATCACCAAATTTCAGGCAAATGTCCCCGAAAAATATAACTTTTAGCCTACAACTTAAATAACTATCCACTATTATCTAATGAACTTTATTTAAAGATAATAATAACATATATCAATTGACTAACTCCCAGATAACCAAAATAATGAACTTTATTTAAAGATAAAAAAGACATATATCAATTGAATCTTAGATAATCAAAATAATAAATTTTATTTAAAAATAATAACAACATATATCAATATCAATTGACTAACTTCCAGATACTCAAATAGGTCAAAATTGTACAGTTATGCTTACAAAAATGTAGGAACCACTTTCTGCTTTGAAGTGATCTTGGCCCACTTACTCATAACCATAACCATTGTCAAATAACAACATATATCAATTGACTAACTTTTAGATACCCAAATAGGTCAAAATTGTACCTAACAAAACAGTTATGCTTACAAAGATGTAAGAACCACTTTCTGCTTTGAAGTGGTCTTGGACCACTTACTCATAATAGTTGTCTAGATGTTGTTGGGCATCAATCAGGGAAGTTAAAAGCCGTTCCTCACCAACTACCAACCTGCATGCATGAAGGACTCGACAGGTTGAAGGGAACTCTAGGTTGATTTTCTGGTTTAGTTTTTTATTCTTTCCATTTATAACATGGGTTTCATAACAATAAGACATAGCAATATAAGAATTTGCACAAGGATGACCGCATGCTTGCTGGTCGATGACGTTGGTTGGTACGAGTTTGTGGGAGATTTTGAGACACTTTAGAACTGAATCGAGTTTTTTCTGGTTCTGTACAAATCTTTTTCTTGTTCTGTAATCTATGTAGTCATTCATGTTTGTAACTATTTTTTATAATTTTTTAACATAAACTCCTAACTTTTATATGACCAGAGTGAAGTCAATTTCAGGTGACATGTAGCTTTCAGGGAATCTCAGGTAAAGTTGGAGAGCATGGAAAACAAACCTAAAAGATCGGCGATACAATCTGTAGCAGCTTGTTGAGGTTAGCAATAATCAGTCTGCTGTGTAGTATTGAATATGGAAAATAAACCTAAAAGATTGGTGATACAATCTGCAGCAGCTTGTCGAGGTTAGTAATAACCAGTCTGCTGTACAGTATTGAATGTTCATGTTTGTAACTATTTTTTATAATTTTTTACATAAATTCCCAACTTTTATTTTTAGGAATTTCTCACTTATTTTCATTTTGGAGAATCTCAAATAAAATTGGAAAACATTGGCTCAAACTTAAAAAAAACTGATGATACAATCCCTGCAACTTGTGGAGGCTAGCAATAACCAGCCTTCTACACAGTATTGAATGCTGCAGTAGGTGATATATATATCATTGAATATATCCCAACATATATACCAAAACATTGAATACTGTCAATAGGCTGGTTGTTATAGCAACACTTCTAACCACAACTTAACCAGCATGTTTGTAATTAATTATTAATAGGACTGTTAAGCAGCCCAACAGACAGGCCTGTCACTAAGTATTAATAGGACGCTATGACAACTGTTTTTTCGGAGACTTAACTGTTACTTGTTAAAGGGCCTGTCACTAAATATTAATAGGACGCTATGACAAATGTTTTTTCTCCTTTCGTAGACTTAACTGTTTCTTGTTAAAGGATCCAAAGACCTAATCTCTGATTTAAACAAAAAAACAATCATTTTACTCAGAAAATTGTATTCTTGCAGGCTTAAAATGTTTACTTGTTAAGGATCTAATGATCCTTAATGAATAACAATAACCATCATTATACTTTTCAAAGAAGTGTTTTCATTACTTCTAAATTAATGTTTACTTGTTAAGGATCTAATGATCCTTAATGAATAACAATGCCCATCATTATACTTTTCAAAGAAGTGTTTTCATTACTTCTAAATTCATTTTCTCTTTAACTAAAAATGATGAAACTCTCTTGTTCTATATTTTCGGGAATTCTCCAATATTTATGATGCAATGTCACTTCTACATAACAAAAATGAGCACCCAAAAACACAAATGAGCACCCAAAAACACATGATGAAACTTTCCTGTTATATATTTTGAAATATCCCCACATTTATGGTACAATGTCATTGGTCTATAACAAAAACGATCAAGGGCCTTCAATGTTTTGTTTTGCTGTGGAATGACATGATGAAACTCTTATAATCTAAGGCGTTGTTAAAACATTCAACTTTTCCCATAATCTAAATCTATTCTTTTCCCATGATATCAGACATTATCTAAATATTCAACTTTTTTTGAACTGACTGCCAATACCACAACATTCAACTTTTCCCATACTCTAAGGCCATTCAACTTTTCCCATAATCTAAATACCACAACATTCAACTTTTCCCATATTCTAAGGCCATTCAACTTTTCCCATAATCTAAAGCGTTATCTAAACATTCAACTTTTTGATAATCTAAATACCACAACATTCAACTTTTCCATACTCTAAGGCCATTCAACTTTTCCCATAATCTAAACATTCAACTTTTGAACTGGATGCCAATACCACCATCGAAAGAAGATCCTCCCATGTTGGGTTTGTGATATGTTTAATTAGATACCGAGACAGATAAGAAGCCAGATGAGTGTCAACTAATCATACCATCCTAATCAACGTGTTAACCATATTTCAAAGTGTTTTTGCGATTTCATGAAAAACAATCTGAAGATCATACCATCCTAATCAACGTGTTAACCATATTTCAAAGTGTTTTTGCGATTTCATGAAAAACAATCTGAAGTTTCGGGAGCACTTTCCAACCAATTTTAGGACTCATTTTTAAGGCAATCACTGAATTTATAATAAAAATAAAAGCTACTTTCTGATTGCTTGTTGATTCAAGAACAGTTGGAAAGTAATTTACTATCTGAACACACCATCACTCCATTAAGGATTTCCTGAAAAGTCCGTATTGGCCTCTTCAACCCAAAAAAAAAATCAATAAAGATAGATACATTTAAGAGAACATCTACAGTCATAACAAATGCTGATAACAGGATACACGGTATGTAAATACATGGATCGAAATAACGCCTCTAAGCCAACGAGACAAGGTGGACATTCTATTTTTTCTAATTAAATGTCGACTGCCCCATTGACAAACATTGTAGAACATGAGGAAGACAAATTTATCACATGATAATTTCCAACTTCAAAAAACAGGGCACGATTGATCCCACCACCTGGTAAAAATTCCGAAAATGCAGTGCAGGGCATGATAGTTACAATGTCAGATTGAGGGCGGGGATGGCAAAGAATGGTTACTAAGCCTCTCGATGGCAGTAATAAAAGCATGAGAGCCAACCACTCATCTCCATTGGCTTTCATAGACAGATAAAGCTGATGATGCAGGGCAGTCCCGGGCAAACAAACCCCCATTTCCTCAGCTCCCTGCAACGCCATTCCCAGATCTTTAACCATATAATCCGCGAAACCGCCGGGCGCAAAATCCCGGCTAATAACCCTTGCCCCGAACAGGTCCATCACCTTCGACCCCGCCGCTCCCCTGGAAACTGCCGACAAGTACTTGGACACATCTAGCCCAGCTTTGTCTGCAAATACCAGACCCTCGCTCAGACCTCCCAGGTTCGCCGCAACCGTAAAGCCCAGCTTTGTCTGCAAATACCAGACCCTCGCTCAGACCTCCCAGGTTCGCCGCAACCGTAATCTGATTCGCTATCTTGCAGCTCTGCCCTGAGCCCGGAGGCCCCAGATAAGTCGCTGATCCCATAGCCCTAAACAGCGATTCCAGCTTCGCCACGGTCTCCGCACGACCCCCCGCCAAGATAGCCAGAGTGCCGTCCTTAGCCCCCTTGTCCCCGCCCGACACCGGCGCGTCCACGGATTCGCAGCCTTTGGCTCTGGCTTCTTCGTAGATCTCTCTAGCAAGCGAGGGCTGGCTGCTGCTCATATCGACCAGGACGGTTCCACTCCCGGGGACCACGCCCGAGAGGATACCCTTAGTTCCTAGGACAACATCGCGGACATCAGAAGGGTTGCTGAGCATGGTAAAGATAACATCGCTCCGTTCCCCAACTGCCATAGGCGAATCCACCAAAACAGCTCCCTTTTCACATAGCCCTGTGATCTTGCTGGGCGTCCGGGCATATACCGTTATCTGGTAGCCGGCAGCCTGCACTCGCTCACACATTGCAAACCCCATCACGCCAGTTCCCACCCATCCCACCCTGGTACGCCCTACCGTATACTGTTCTTCCCCCATTCCCGCAGATCCGCGGTTCGAATCTTCGGAACAGACAACCAAACTATCTAACTAAGTACAAACAGAAATGCCTATGAAATCCAATCCAATTGACGGGGCTGGCTACAGATTACACCCACAGCAAACGAAGAAAAAGGAGAGCATCAAGACCAGAAGTATGGACTCAAAAACACAGACAACCTTCCATAAAATGTCGTCAATGCCAGGCAACCGGATTCGAAACCAACGAGTGTCCATTTTTCTCCATCCAAATCCCCATTCCCTCGGCGACCCCCACAATTTCTTTCTGATTCCCATTTGCTTCATTCATTCATCCACACTCTCTGCTCTCATGTCTTCACCTTTCATTTCAATCTCCGAATGAATAGATAAACGGCTGTTGCCGCCAACACAACACGCAAACGTGTCGAGGAAGAACCCGAGGACAGCGAAACGGAGATGGAGGAAATCAGCACACAACCGCCCGCTTAACTCTTTTGGAAAAGGTTATTCGTGTGGGAAACAGCGTTAATTCTTTTTCCCGTGACTTTATATTAAGTTTTTTGGAAAAGTTTATTAGGATTAGATTTTTGCCCATTAGTTTATATTAAAAAAAAATTAAATATGTTATTTATAGAGTAAATAGTTCTATTTTTCCATAAATTTGTATTAACTTTTTAAAACACCGTCCAATACTACTAAATCTTTCACACGGAGTGGACCGGCTTGATATATCTGGCAACGCAATGGTGGGCCGTTACTCGCCCCCACAGTGGAAAACCGATAGATATGACCGTTTCTTAGATCTTTGTTTTTAGCTGGCAATATTTTAGTGAAACGTCTCTTTTCTGTGCACTTCAATAATTTGATGGCTTCTCAACCTCTCTGTAAGAAAACGATGCTGACAATTAAATATGTATATTTATTTTATTTTTCCTTTGTTTGGTAAAGGAGATTTATTAATCACCATCAGCATGAGAAGATTAGTATAAACATTTGGATCTTTGGTGTTTTCACTCTTTATAGTGATGATTCTAAGAGTACCTTTCAAAGACTTAGTGATGATAAAATTTGAGCATTGTTTTCACAACTTTACTTATTTTTGAGAAGAAAATAATTTAAACAATTACTTATTTTTGAAAAGAAAATATATTTAAACGGTAGAGAATTGAGCCTATGGATTGGATGATAGGGAAGCAATTGAGTGGGAGGTTTGTACCTAGGAACTTGTGCACACCTGTCCTCACCACGATCCTTCCCACAACACTTGGTGCTCCCTCCTCATTATAACTCAATCATGCATTCATTGTTGGAAGTCATTCCCCTTTCGACAGTGTACTCTTACATGAGTTTTATTTCCCCTGTTCTTCCCTGGTTTTTCTAGTTCTAGATGGTGTTCGCACAGGTTATGGCAATGAGAGTTTGCATTATAGGAATTGTATAGTCTCAACCTGTCCTTATTCGCCCTCTTGGTTTCAATTGACCTCCCCCGTGGTTGAATATGTTGCCTCATGTATCTTTGTTTCTCACCCCTCATCTTCTTTTTGTTGGTTTCATGTTGCATTATAGGAAATGTATAGTCTCAACCTGTTTGTGTTCGCCCCCTTGGTTTCAATTGACCTCTCCCATGGTTGAATATGTTGCCTCATGTCTCTTTGTTTCTCACCTCTCATCTTCTATTCGTTGGCTTCTTGTTGCATTATAGGAAATGTATAGTCCCAACTTGTCCTTGTTTGTCTCCTTGGTTTCAGTTGACCTCCCCCATGGTCGAATATGTTGCCTCATGTCTCTTTGTTTATCACCTCTCATTTTCTTTTTGTTGGCTTCTTGTCTTCGCAGACTCCATTGGGTCTTCCTATCATACTCTAGTTCTCCCCTCTAGTTTGTTTTCCTCTCTGGTCTATCCTCATGGCAAGGAGAGGCTCTCATCATCACTCCAAGGGTCGTAGAGTTGGTTTGGTTTCCCAAGTGACAAACTAGCAACATAAACATTGTACCGTGTCTATTTCAAATTAACATGAAACAATTTGGATAGCTTACCAAAAAAAATTTGTAAAGATTTGAAAAATTCCACTTATGTTTTTTTTTTAATATTGAGAAAGTTATAATTTTTTAATTTCAAAATAAGAAAAAGTGTACCATATTTAAAGCTATTACTTTAGCTATGTGAACAAAATTTGTTCAGTTATAATATTTTTAGTTTAAAATACTAAAAAGTGTACCATATTTAAAGCTATTACTTTAGCTTTTATTAATAGAATCTCATAACTTTAGAGATATCTTTGTATGTAAACAAAATTTGTCTATTAAAAGCTATTACTTTAGCTTTTATTAATAGAATCTCGTAACTTTAGAGATATGAGATATCTTTGTATGTAAATAAAATTTGTCTATTAAAATAATTTATTGGTGGTTTATAAATGAGTATATTTTCATTCATACCAAATGTTATAGGTTTTGGGTTATTAATATTTTTTTTCTCTGGGAAATAGTTGAATTAAAGGCAACTTTCCAATACATATAGGCTCAAAGGCATTACAACATACTCATTATGACCTTTATTCATGTCATTATGAGAATTGAACCCGGGTGGGGAAGATAACAACATTCCTCACAACCATCCAAGCTACACTCAATTGACTTTAGGTTGTTAACATGTTTCTTTAGAATAAAAAAATATTAATATCTTGCATTGTCATCATTGAAATTACAATGATAGAATTAAGAGTCATGTGCTTTTAAGTAACATATAATTTTAATCCCATACATAAACTTAGATAGTATCTTCATACACCACATTGAAATTACTATAAAAGAGTCCTATACTTTTAAATAACATATAATTTTAATCCCATACATAAACCTAGATATTATCTTTATATATAACATTGAAATTACAATAATAATCTTAATCTCATACATAAACCTAGATATTATCTTCATATACAAAGTAACCTCTCCTCCCAAAAAAAATACACTTCCAAATTTTTAAATCAAACAAAAACAATTTTAAATTTTAATTAAACAAACATATAATATTAATAATTAGTTTTATATATAAATATATACTCGAAACTAGTGTAAGGTAATTAATTATTTTTAAAATTCATGCATTATCCAATTTCATTAGATAAGCCCACCACGATTTTGAATGGAATTTTCTGTGTGAAACATCGTAAACAATAGGAGTTTGGATATTGACATGGAATCTATAATTAAAAATTCGTAGTTGCAGACTTTTCCAACTTTAATCTATAAAATATTTTTATTATTATTGTTAAATAAAAAATATATTATATTTAAAAATTTAGAACCAAGAAAAGTTAATTGGTAGGTGGAAGTAGGGATGGTTTTACCCTCTATCACTATTTAAATTTTATAGAAGTTCTCTTTGTTCCAAAAAAGATTATAAGAATGGTCGAAGATAGTAACATTATTATGGAAAAACATTTTCAATTTCATATTAAAGGGAGTGAGTTAATTAATTAAATAAATTTAAATAGTTTTTAACAAGATAATATTATATTTTAATGTATTCAATTATTTAAAATTTTAATTATTTACATATTTTTAAAAATTAAAATTTTTAAAACAGAATTTTCACATTAATTATATGAAATTATAAATTTTAACAAAATTTTTATTATATTTGAAAACAAATTTTCATAGAAATAAATTTAATGTATTCAATTATTTAAAATTTTAATTATTTTTATATTTTTAAAAATTAAAATTTATAAAACAGAATTTTCACATTAATTATATGAAATTATAATTTTTAACAAAATTCTTATTATATTTGAAAACAATTTTTCATAGAAATAAATTGAACTTGTCCAATGATTTACCTAATCATTTTTGTTTTAATATCTACCTAATCATCTTTTTTTAATAGGCTAAATAGATCTATGAAATTATAATTTTTAACAAAAAATTTATTATATTTAAAAACAAATTTTAATAAAAATAAGTTGAACTTATCCACTTATTTACCTAATCATTTTTGTTTTAATATTTACCTAATCATTTTTGTATTTTTTAATATGCAAAATAGATCTATGAAATCTCTATGAAAGTTCCAACCCCAAAAACAAAGACCGTCAAAGCTAAGGGTAGAAACTGAGGTTTGTCCGCGTGGACTTTATATAGCAAATACGTGTGTATCTGTATAATAGTTGTCACCTTTACTTTATATATATCTTTTGAGTGTTAGCGGCTACCCACTTCCATTTGCATTTTCATTGATTATTCCTTTCTAAAAGGGAATGGACGGGTCACAATGACTTGTCTTTCTCAAAACAAAGAAGAAAAGATTTGTCTAAACGTGAATCTAACAAATATCTCTTCCTTCTCAACCAAGGTTTGTATCGCATTCATAAATTTAATAATCAATAAGGTATCTCAAATTTTATTATAATTTGCATTAAATATTTATGTATTTTTTATTTGCAACCAAGTTAATATATACAAAAAAAAATCATCATTAATTGAATATTTGGTATGAAATGTAATATTTATAGATGCAAAGTTTGGGCATACAGTATTTTTATAGAACCGTGAAGAGAGATAATGTAAATCTAAAAAAAATTATAATTTATAATTTCAAGATTAAAGGCAATACACTTTATCATATTCTCCTTATAAAAGTGAGTCTTTCCCCATTAAGAGTATAGTTATGACCAAAGGAATTTTATAACTTATAATCTAAAAATTAATGGCAGTACATCTCCTGACAAAAGTGAGTCTTTCCCCATTAAAAGCATAAGCTATGACCAGGTACCTAATATATAAGAACAAGTTAAATAACATGGAAAGCAAGAGGCTTCCCAAAATTGTTTCAAACTCCAACCAAAACTATCTTCCACTCAAGGGGGTATGGCATAAAGATGCCCAATCTTGAATAAAACATTGGGGAATAAATGAAGAGATCATACTACAAAATAAGGATAATATCAAAAACATTATTACATCTAAATTTAAGGAGAAATTGTGATGCGATGAGGATAAAAGAAAATTAAGATACTATTAAGGAAATGATCAACCCTAATTTAGAAGATCAAAATTACCGCTATGTTTTGACTAGTGTAGAGAAGAAAATCAGCATTGCTAAAGTAAGAACAAATTTTCACAACTTCCATAGTCAAACTAGGCATTGGATGATTCCCAAAACCTCTTGGGATGAAAGAATATGTCATCTTAGTGACACTTATAGGGCTGAAGATGAAAAACACTTCCTTAGAATGTCCATATACCTAGTTTAAATCTCAATTTCAAAAGATTTGTCACACTACCAACCTTCCTAACCTTTTAAGTAAGCAACCCTATAATGTGGGAAGGCTTCTCTTAATACTTTTTTAGTACAAAAATATAATTCTAAAAAATCTCAAAAAACGTTAATCATCATCATATTAATTACTTAGATATTTTATATAAATGTATTATGTTATTAAATATCAAAAAATAATATAATTTTTTCATTAAAAAATCTAAAATATCAATATTAACTTCTTTTTGTTTTGGTGAAATATTTTTTTCTTTTCTTTTAATTTATTATTCGTGTATATTTAATTTAAAAACCTGTACCACTTTACACTAATCATCATCATATTAATTACTTAGATATTTTATATAAATGTATTATGTTATTAAATATCAAAAAATAATATAATTTTTTCATTAAAAAATCTAAAATATCAATATTAACTTCTTTTTGTTTTGGTGAAATATTTTTTTCTTTTCTTTTAATTTATTATTCGTGTATATTTAATTTAAAAACCTGTACCACTTTACACTATAAAAGCATTTGACTTCCCTCGATAAAAAAAGATTAAAGATCGTGACTTTATTAATATTTTGTCGCCATAAATTATAAATTCTCTTCTTTTTATTATAAAGCATTATTTTTTCCAATAGAAAATTAGCTCAATTATATTACTGAAAATATAATTTTTTACATCTCCAAGACCATACAAAGATCATAGCTAAAACAAGTCCATAGCCCAAGCTCATAACCATAAACTACTACATCCCCAAAATAACCAAAAAGTCACCAGACCCAGCACGTTGGCTACAAAAAGGAACAAAAACCCCAACAAAACAGCGGAAAGGAACCAAACCAGATGTCGCTCGCCCGCAAAGGACCTCAAAGTGTTTGTCCAACACCGCGCGCCCCATAGGACCTCAAAGTGTTAAACAGAACACCACACGCCCCAGTGTGGACCTCAAAGCTCTAGTCCAATACCTCTTCTAGCCAAGGAGGAAAGAGGTCATGGGGGGCCAGAAAATCCAACGAGATGACAAAAACCCACTGCAACATAACCCAGAAGCCTCCACCAACGCTCTGATGATAAAACCCACTGCACATCCGAAGTTACAACATGGTTTTTGGCATAAGCATGGAGAAGCACAGCCCCGAACAAGAGGCAGCCACCATTGTGTCTCGTTTCTCCGTCTTCCGCAGAGCCCACGCTCAGGCCCGCAGGGAAACAACCCTCTGCCACCACCACAAGAGCCTCGCTCTCCCTACACACACCACGTCGTGCCGCATAGCTTGCTCGCCCTGGTAGCCCTCGCCCACACTCGCCCTGGTAGCCCTCGCCCATGCTCGCCTTGTCCCTCGCCCTCATCCGCTCTCGTCCATCACCATGGAAACATGGATGTAGCTAGCAAAACCTAGCCTCAAAGCCCTCCACCTTTGCAACATCCAATTCATAGGCCACCTCGGGTGGCTAGGGATAAACCCTAGCCGCCCTCACATTTTTTGTTTATGTTCGTTGTGCGCTCTGATTGATGTGCTGACAAATCAAATCAAGTGTTTTCCCCTTTTACATTGAAAAAACATAAAATAATGATTGAAATGAAGTGTGCGGCATCATAGCCTGAGTGGGCCTAATGGTTAAGAACATGTGTTTCCTCCTGAGAGGTCACAAGTTCAAATCCAGAGGGGGGTAGGGTATGTATACCTCCGTAGACTTTACCAGTAAAATCGCTAGGCGGAGGAAGTCTCATACACCAAGTGTTTTCCCCTTTTACATTGAAAAAACATAAAATAATGATTGAAATGAAGTGTGCGGCATCATAGCCTGAGTGGGTCTAATGGTTAAGAACATGTGTTTCCTCCTAAGAGGTCACAAGTTCAAATCTAGAGGGGGGTAGGGTATGTATACCTCCGTAGACTTTACCAGTAAAATCGCTAAGCAAAGGAAGTCTCATACACCAATTTGGTGTCTGGCTTGGCCGTGACCTTAAAAATAGATTATTATTATTATTATTATTATTTAATATTATTTTTCAAAATACAAAAAATTGATATATATATATAAACTCTCTTCCTTTTATTATAAATGATTATTTTATTATAATACCCCTTTTACATTGAAAAAACAGATTGGAATGAAGATTATTTTATTATAATACCCCTTTTACATTGAAAAAACATAAAATAATGATCGGAATGAAGTGTGCGGCATCATACTTTTAATTTAATGTTATTTTTCAAAATAAATATATATATATATATATGGTCAGCCCATTGGGGCAGATCACGATATTCTATGCCAGCTACCTATTAGGTCAACTTATCCTCCGTTTGGTCGTTCTCTCATATTCCTCCGCCTGTAAACTCTAGTCTTTTTATTATAAAGTATTCACTGAAGTGTTAAAAAACATAAAATAATGATTGAAATGAAGTGTTACATTGAAAAAAAAACATAAAATAATGATTGAAATGAAGTGTGTGGCATCATATTTTTATTTTTTAATATTATTTTTTTATAAACATAAAAAATATAAAAAATTGATATGATGATGATGATGATTAACTTCCACTAAGATCTAATTGGTCTATAGAACCTTAAGAGGGTAAGTGATTACTTGTGATTCTTTAGAATTTTGTTTATGTGCTCGAAAAACATTAAGAGAAGCTTTCCAAAATCACCATACTTTTATTAGTAAGCTTTGCGAACTAACATAACAAACTAGCATTGTATTTATTAATATAATATTTTTTCCACATTTCAAAAAAAATTAAAAATCTTATATAAATATTAAAAACATGTACATTCTATTTTTTAAATGCAAGATATAATATTTTTTTCTCATTTCAAAAAAAAATTAAAAATCTTATATAAATATTAAAAACATGTGCATTCTATTTTTTTAAATGCAAGAGTGTCGCAGTTCGATTATGAAAAAAATCTAATAAATAATTTTTATTTTTTAAAATTATCTAAACTCCATATATTATTTTAAAAAAATAATATTTTTAATCCATTTCATTATGCCAATCGACATCTACACATATCATAAAACTACAACATTTGTCTTATCCATTTTATTTTGCATATTTAAATTTTATAATATTTCGTCATCTTTCTTTTTACAACGTGATTGAGGTCTTTAAGGAAATATTCAACAAACCCCTCACAAGAATATATAATTGAAATTATGACATAAGCATTAAGCCATTGGTTGTCTTCGCGAACTAACATAACAAACTAGCATTGTAGAGTAGGATATTTAGAGAATATTTATTTATAGAGCATTATTTTATTAATAAAAAATTAAATACATAAAAATATATAGGATACAAATATAACAAGACTTATGAATAAGCGTGCATATGTTAGATCTATGTTAGATTTGTTAGAGTTAATGTTTACATTAGAGTCAGTTTGAGTTTGTTGGAGATTGTTGAGATATTCTTTCAATCTCTTTATGTAAGTTTGAAATAAGTTGGATCTAATAACATTTATATAAGTGTATTGTATTTGGGTTTCTATATGCAATAATATAGATGTGTGATTATTTGTGCGTATAATTTTTCTTCTGAGATGGTATCGGAATCGGTTATGGCTTAACTCCCTTACGAGAGGGCTAGAAATATGTGAGAATAATCTACAGTAGGAGGAGTATATGTAAATTAGACTACTGTATGAGAGTGGATTGTTTGTGATTGTTTTTGTTGTGGTGTGAAGAACCTTTGTTTGTGCTATTACCGAGCAGCATTTCCATACGAGAGCATTCAGACCAAACCTAGGAGATACATGTAAGCTTCTATTTGATTACATGTGCCAGCTTCATCTTTTCAGAGTAGATCTGTGCGAGGAAGGAAAAATACTGGAGCAGTGGATTGCGATCCACGAATTTTGAACTTGTATCCATCTTCGTGTTTGCTAGGAAGAAAGTGTGCATATCTCTTGTTAAGATGTGTATGTGGTGGAATCATGGTCTTTTGTAGGTGATCGAATCTTTGGAACATCTATGTGGTTCGAGATATTCGGGTCTAGTGAAAGGCATCTGCAGAACCGAATCAATACCACTCAACGAGCTCCTTCTAATGCTTGTTGCGTAAGCAATTTGCATACACAATTAAATCAGTGGTCTCATGTTGTCAAGAGAGGCGTTATTCGAAGCATGGGGTAGACAGAGATATGGTTGAGACGGGTTTACCATGTTGCAATAACCATATGTCTTTATCTCTTAATGTGTCCATATCTCATGTACGCTATGCCCTTTGGTCTTTCATTGCATGCTTTAAAATACAAGTGTCCATTTTTTTTCTTGTACATAAAGGAGAGACTAGCACATGTTCTTATGGTTCCAATTACAAGTTGTTTTCTTTGTGTGCAAAGAAGGGAAACTATATTAATTAGAGGTAGTTGATTAAATTATCATAAGTGTGTTTGATTTAACCATGAAATAAATGATGATGATGAATTATGAAGAACCACTCATAGAACATGGTAACTTAACTTAAGCTAGTGGTTCTTGATGTATGTGGTGCCATAAGAACACGTCACTGGTTTGGTTATGTCTACAGTCTCTTACAACTTGTGGTTCTTAGAGGATGTGGTGACCCAAGAACAACGACTATCGGTTATAGTTGTGATCCTTGTGTGTTTGTAAGCTTAAGTGAAATAGGTCACTTTGTAAGATTGATTGTTGGATACATTCAATATCTAGAATGTGCTCATATATAACTGGCAAATACAGTGCGTTATGTACTTTGACAGATGGGAGCATGTCAATAGAATGATTCAGTATCTAGACTGCTTTTCTGTCAAATACAACAAGTTATGGACTTTGACAGATGTAAGTATGTCAAGAATCGTTGGTCATTACAAATACGTCATCGATGGTCATAAGCGATTGTATCTTCAATGGATGAAGTGGTAGCTCAGAATGAATTATGGATAAGGAGCATAGTCTACGAGAGTTTAGAAGTAGATAGAGGCGCTAATGAAGACCATATCAGACAAAGATCAAAGTTCGAAAAATATTTTTTGTAAAATGTGTTTGTTTGATTTTATTATTGTTCTTTTTTATATAAGCATTAAGGGAGGGTGTTAGAATTAATGCTTACATTAGAATCAGTTTGGGTTTGTTGGAGATTGTTGAGATATTCTCTCAACCTCTCTCTCTAAGTTTGGAATAGATTGGATCTGACAACACTTATATAAGTGTATTGTATTTGGGTTTGTATATGCAATAATATAGAAGTGTGATTATTTGTGTGTGCAATTTTTCTGAGAAGATTGTAACGTCTTAGACAATCACAAAGTTCTATACCACATTCGTATGAGTTGTCATCCTTGTTTATCGAAGAGGTGTTACCAATATTAATTAATGAGTTGTCAGTAGGATTTAGATCTAGTGGTGGTCAAATCCATGTATTATAAATTAATATCATGAGATGAATACATGTGTCGAGAATGGCTTAAAGCCTTTTCCGCCAAATTCTTATTTCTTGTTTGTTCTATTTATTAACATGGTATCGAAGAATACAAATCTTGATCATTCAAAGCATGTAACAAAGAGAACTAAGTGTTCTTTATGCATCAAATCTTCATTGAGCATTGCCAAAAGTTCAAAGGTCATAATCATTTGTGGACCATGTAAAAGATGTTTCAATTGACCCGTGACAATAAAATTCAAGTGTCTTTTTGGGTCTTAAGTTTGTTGAGTAATTGAAATTGAAGCATAAGGCTGAGTCATTTAATTGTAAAAAGGGT
>SNQJ01S0013322.1:77928-88903 GCA_010110895.2 Picea sitchensis | reverse complement strand
GGTCTTGCAAGTCGTTCTGAACAGTCTGGTTCTCTGAGTTGTGTCCTCCACCTCTTTCTCAGGTGTGAAGAGAACTTTGTGTACCGTCAGTGACTTCCCACTTCCGGTGTCTTCGTCCTCAACATCACGTCTCTGCACCTCTGTGATGTGAGCTTCTCCTATGTCCACCTTCCTGTCTGGACAATCAACGGCTTTGTGTCTGTCCTTCCCACATGTAAAACATGTGATAATTCCTCCTCATCCTCTTCCTCTACCTTTGGTACGAGGAATAGCGTTGGCATCAGCATAACCGCCTCCTTTCTCTATACGTTGCCTCCTCGGCTCAGTATATTACTGCCTTGGTTGTGAGGTTCCACCTCTCTCCATTTTACCCTGAGGTCCCTTCCACTCCTCCTTGGGCTTCTGCGTTCTTTCTTGGGAAACTGCCTTGCCTCTGGGCTGACTTCTGCCTCGCCCTCGCTGTCCCTTCTTGCGGCTCAGCTTCTCTTCGGCTTTCAGAGCCAATTGGTAAGCATCTTCAACAGTCCTGATAACTGCCATGCTTAACTCATCCTGAATGTCATATCTCAGACCATTCAGGTATCTCGCCACCTTCTCGTCATCACTCTCCCGATGACCAGCTCTGATATTGAGTCTGTAGAACTCCTCGGTGTACTCCTTCACCGTCATCAACTTCTGTCTCAGGTTCTGCATCCGCCTGAACAGTGTGATATGGTAATCTCTGGGGATAAATTTCGCTTTCATCTTAGCGATCATCCTATCCCAGCTCTTGATCTTTTGTTTGCCTTTGGAACGTCTGTCTGCCTGCAGCTCGTCCCACCATAAGGCTGCATGTCCCTTCAACTTGGTAACAACATGTCTTACCTTCTTATCCTCTTCGATATCTTCGTAATCGAAGTAGGTGTCAAGAGCCCTGATCCAATCCAGCAACTCCTCTGCATCCAGGCTTCCCTCGTAAGCTGGAATGTCCATCCTCACCTTCGCACTCATCCTAGCGATAGCTTTGATTAATCGCTCATTTACTGCATCTTCTGCTGCGACTCCACCTTGTGGTACAGCTTCAACTTCGCCTTTGGAGTCACTCAGATCTCCTGTATTTGTTGTGCGCCTCTGTGCTGCTTCCATATCTTCCATTCTAGCACGAAGATTTCGTATTTCCCTCTCTATTTCTACATTCTGTCCGTGACTGCTTCTTTCCCTGGACATTTCTCTTTCCCTGGACAATTCCCTCTCCCTCTCTGGATTGGGTGATTGTCTACCTCTTCTCGGCAGCATGGTGTAATCCGCTTCTCTCTGCTACCGGAACAAAGAGAACTCTTCTCCGGCTCTGATACCACTCTGACGCAACCCCTCTCACTCCTCTGAGAATGGTCACTCCCACCAGGACCTTCTTCCTTACTGGCCCGAAGAGTCGAAGGCTCTTCCAACTCCTCTCGGGAGTCTTCTACCCACAGTTCTCCTTTCCTCGACGATCTCCCCTTTGCTTATCGGGAAATTGGGTTTTGCTATATCGTGAATTTCGGGATCGGAGGTCTCTCACCTCACGATTTTCCGAAGTCCGATGTGAGTTAGCGAGTTAATGGTCAACATTTCCTTTCTTTCAGGATTTTCCCTCTCGGGAAATCGGTAAAACTGATGTCGCGTTTTACTTGCAACACAAAACCCCGAACCCCGAGCTTCGATGGCATGTGTCCTTGCTGCCGTCACTTAGACCCCACGCACCTGTGAACTCGGGAAATCGCCGATCGGGAGTTCGCGATTTCCGCGACACCGTTTCACAGGACCTACCAAGTCCCGATCCCCGAACCTCGATGCCACATGTCAAATTCCCCACTCTGACAGTGGGACCCTTCGCAATTCGGGGTTTCGCGATCCTACTGCGGTCCCTTCGACACTAAAATTCCCGAAGTGCCGAATCTCAATTCCTAGGGATATCGTGCCACCTGGCGATCAACGGTTCTGATGAATTCGACAAATCGCTACTTGCAATTCCGACGAGTATAAAACCCTTATTTCCACAAACGTCGAAGCCCGAAGTCCGATGGGCTTTGATCCTTCCTCCTGAGCCTAAGGGTTAAATCCCTTGCAGTTTTGCTTAGACCTGATGGTCGGCGGGATCTCGCGATTTTCCACCACAAATCCGGTCCGTTGATTCTCCTCCTCGAGGATTTTTGTCCGCTCTACAGCTCCTTCCTGTTCAAGCCTCACCTGGATCTGTTCCCACAGTATTTATAAAGGAACTATCCCTCCTGAGCTTTATCAATTCGCTCCCTCAGGGGTTCTGCGCACACTCTTGTGCCCGACCTCCACAACTCTCGAGACGTTGGGTCTTCCAGACTCTGTGTACTTCCTGCAACAGAAGTCTATGTCTCCTTTGCTCAACCCAGCGGCTGAGACTTCAGGTTCGACCTGCACTCCTCCTGCACGACTCGAACAACCCAATTCAGCTCTGGCAGATGAGAATAAAAGCTCAACTGTCTGGCCTCATCAATGCACTCTATGCAGATGAATTCCACTGCACTCTATGCAGGAATCTCTTGGCTTAGACAGAGAAACAATTGAAACTCATTTTCCTCTCTCTCACAGACTTCAAATCAACTATGAAATCTCACACGCAGCATACTAAAGTAAACGCATGACAGAAAACAAACATACATGAGCATAATATCAACACAGAGAAACAACACAGACCATGAAGCTGAATCAAAGACTCTCTTCTATTAATTCAATCTGTACATGGGTGTTCTCCACAGGTTCTCTTCTCTGCTCTGCTTGCTCTCAATGATAATTGCCCCCTTTTACAATGTACAAAGGAGGGTGCCTATATTCCGTTTGCCCTCCCGAAATCTGAAGCTATCAATTCTACAATAAATTCCTATCTAACAGCATTAAAACTATTAAATGCCTTCCTATCTACAATACAATACAAGTGCGCTTCATTACATTAACTCATTAATGCTTGGCGCAACCGTTTCAAGGTAAAATTCAAAAGGAAGTTTTGTTGGCTTGTCCAGTTGTCTTTCTTTGCTCCTCGTGCTGGCTCGCTTGACGAGATGTGGATGCTCCTGCATCACTTAAACTAAAATTAATAAAAAATGAGCAGCAAATTGACAACATGGTTGATGCAACATGTGCAACAAATGACATCATACAAAAGGTTGATGCAACATGTGCAACAAATGACATCATACAAAAGGTTGATGCAACTTGTGACACAGAGGATGTACTGCAAAAGGTTGATTTTATTTGTGATACACATGAATTGATGGTGGATA
Organism: Picea sitchensis; assembly: GCA_010110895.2. Lineage (NCBI taxonomy): Eukaryota > Viridiplantae > Streptophyta > Pinopsida > Pinales > Pinaceae > Picea > Picea sitchensis. The sequence goes on along the minus strand of SNQJ01S0013322.1, from coordinate 85,628 downwards.
CAAAGGCACCATAAGATATGGTTGATGATTCCTTAACTAATCGTGAAGTAGAGTGATACAATGAATTAACTAAGATAAGTCTTGTTGAAGATGAGTCACAAGCAGAAGCATGGATGTTAAGTGTCAAGTAGTTTTGTAGTTTGATCTTCTCTTGTCATTTGTTGAAGTTGTCTATGTGGTATTGTGTTCTTTTAGTGTGTTTTCAAAATTTTCACTTATCGTAGCATTCTTGTACATTATTTTTTAGTTCGTTTTTATCTATTGGGTACCTTTCTTCTTCTATATCCCACTCTTGAAACCATTTTCTACTATATCAATGCCATATTTTCTTCCTCATTTTTAACTCATCTTCATTAATTTTAACCAGAATCGTGTCCTTGTCCATGGCTACAATTTAATGTTTGAACAAAATCAATGTTCTCAATGCCTTCAATTTCATTACAAATAATATTGTTTTGGCTAGTATTATCTCATAAAAATTGGTGTGTTTTACTCTTATACAACTTGTTTCAAGGGTTTTTGCACTCGCTCGATGTGGTTTGATATGTTTTTGGATATACTTGATCCCCATACTTCACATCCATAAAGGAGTATTAGGGTTATAAGCATTTGAAAGGGGGAGTGAAACAATTGCCAATCCCAATACTTGATTCTCTACCATCTATTTTGTAACATGAAGAATGAATGAGATTCAACTTTTTTGCAATGTTTTTGACATGCATGCCTCCACCTTAGCTTCTCATTGAAATCTACTCCTAGATATTTATAGTTTTGGGTTATCTCTAATGGTTCAACTCTAAGGCTGATTTGTGGTTGTTTTGTTCAAGGAAAATTTTAGGGGCTAAATTTCACCAATGGATGAAATTAGGGTGTTTGAAATTTTCAATGGGTGAATTTTTTTCTATATAACAGGTTTCCTATAGTTTTCCCAACATTTATTACAAAATAATGTGTAAATAAAATAGTTAGTCTAATCGTATTTATGAGGGATATTAGAGAAAAACCATTTTCGCCCTCCAAAATTCAATCTGCACCCTCCATTCACCCCCCATTTCCAGGAATGGAGGTTGTTGGGAGATATTTTGCCCTCTATCTTTCTTGTAAATCGAGCTTATAGTTCAAATTTCCCTCAATTTGTGGTTTGAAGGTTTTTGTTACAGAGAAATCACCCACATTTCATGGAGTCATGGTTGATGGGAGAACTATTTCGTCCCTATATAATGATGCATGTTGCTTGTTGCTTACCTTACTCAGTGGCTCACCCACCTAAAGATGCATGCATGAGTTCGACAAGGTTACCCTGCTTTGTTCTATTCCTATTTATTCAAGTTTCTGTGTAGTGTGCATGTGAAATGATGCAAACAATGAGCACAAAAGTAAGCATATTTCTTAATGCTCAAGTCTTTAATATTTGATTTTTGAATGCATGATGCACTATTATAGTCTTTGGATGATGTCCTATAAACAATATTTAGTTGTAGTTGGAAGTCTCCATTCATAGATCCATGGTTTGTTGGTAATAGATTGTTGTGTAGTTTCAATACTACATACACAAATGTTGGTTCAAAATGAATCCAAAAACCATCAAAATAATCAATACTGAATTTATAGGTTGATGAGATTGGTACCTTCAACTTTTTATGAAGACCATTTTTTGAAAATTACCTTTCTTTACACACTAAGTTAATACCAAACCAATTTCTTTCTGTAAATTATTATTGAGTTAATACCAAACCTTCTTTACACACTAAGTTAATACCAAACCAATTTCTTTCTGTAAATTATTATTGAGTTAATACCAAACCAATTTCTTTCTGTAAATTTCTTGGAAGTGTGTTGAAAATTGCATACATAAAACATTGAAATTATTGAAGTAAGATTGGTAAATCGAATGTAAGTTGAACCCCCTACCAATTTGTATACATGGTTTGTTGATTAATACAAAAGAATATTAATAGAACGGAATCACTAGTTTTGTACAAACTAGTTTATGTATTTATATTTCTGATTTCACTAGTTTATGTATTTATATTTCTGATTTCACTAGTTTTGGAATCACTAGTTTATGTATTTATATTTCTGATTTCTTTCATTTCAATAATCTCTTTTGAGGGTTTTACTAAAGGTGGGTTTGTTTCTTTTTATTTGGGCTTTTAGGACTTCTCTCTTTTGGAACGTTTAAGTCTCAAAGGTGTGAACTATTTCACCCTTATATTCTAAGTGCGAGGTTGATGGCATTTTGTATGGTTTTTGGTTATGTTGTAGTTATTAGATTGCATATCTAGGGTTTTAGATTGTTTATGAATTGGTTCATATAGTATTTATTAGGTATGTTTTCCATTCTTGTTAATATTTTTTCAATTCTATTGTTAAATTCTTAAACATATATGGTTTTTGGCTTATCTCCATTTTATTTTTAAAAAGCTTCAGTGTTTTATCCTTTTGGAGTTGTAATCTATTTATCATGATTGTTTTTTATTTGCCTTATTTTGCTATTCCTTTGCTAGACCTTCAAGGTGTAGGATATTATATGTACCTTATCTATTATCTTCTCAAGGGGTATTTTATATTTAAAAATAGAAAACTCTCGTCTTAAGTTATGCTTGCAGGGAAGATCCACTCCCTTTTTTGGTCAAACTCATGGGCTTTTTACATTTAGGCTCTTCATCAATTATGGTTATTTTCTCTTCTTTGAGTATAAGTAGTGGAATTTATAGGTCATTCAGAAGAGTTTCTATTTGGGTTATGGTTTAATATTGAAATTTTATTGTTTTGACTACTTGTGTTATTTTTTCATTTATATTACAGTTTGTTCTTCTTCATTAGCACTAGCATAGTAGCTCTTTTCTCATGTCTTTGTTTTAATGGGAACGATAGGAAAGAAACTTTTAATTATGTTGTGATACCACTCTTATGGATCGGTCTTCCTTCACCATGCAACTACAACTTAATTGTCAATCACTTAATGCATGGCAACTACCTCTTCTATTAGTGTTTTAGACATGGTCTTGACTCTTCTTCATTAATGGCAGTTAAGTAAAATGTGGTAATTCCACCCATATCCAATTTCTTGTAGCAGAAATAGGGTATTGATGTGGTAGGTAAAGGATTAGGAGATTAATATGGAGAAATTTCCCAAATACCTAATTCACCTAAGAAGTGCACTTATTATGATGGAAGACAATGTTGCTCCATTTAAAAAGTATGTTATTCTTCATTGGAGAATGTCTTAGAAGTGATGGGAAAAATGGTCATCCCTATTTATATGGGTCAATTTGTGCATGTTGAGTTCTACCTCCCATGATAGTGTAAGGCGACTCATTGGGAATATAAGACGACCAATACCATGTGGTTCGACCTCATCTCATAATCTTGAAATCAATTTTTTTTTCTTTTTTAATAGTGCTTCCCTCTATTTCTTTGGAATTAAGCTATGTTTTGATGTCTTTAAGATGCATTGTGCAACACATTGCTCCTCTCTTCTTGGTAAATTGTAATCTTCTTATGCAAGGCTGTCACATATTAGGTCCTAATGTTGTTTTATTCTTACTTTGTTGATCCATTTGCAAAACATATCTTTTGCAGATGCTAATTGTTGGATTTTTCATGTTATTTTATGTTGTATCCCTATTTTCATGACAGTCTGACAGTTGTGCCACTTTTATAAAAGTTATGTAGTTTTTATGCTATTATGTTCTTTCTACTAATAGTTATGAAGTAGCATTTATGGCCTCACCAACATGCTAATTTTCATTGCCTTTATTGCCTTTATGGGGCAACTTGAATTTCAAACTCTCTTACTAGACCATAGCTATAGATTTAACTCATTAGCACATTCATTGCTGGAAAAATCATAAGGATAAAATTCCAACCTTGATTTATAAACATCCTTATCTGGAGAGGCAAGCCTTTATTCAAAACCATGCTCGCATTCAATCTCTGAAACTCTTTTGAATTTATAAGAATTTGTGAACTACTTGTTGTATAATTTACAGTGACCTATAAAAGTGATATTGTAATGACAAGAAATCCTTGCCAAACCAAGACAATAATATGTGTCCTTCCTTTTCTATCCATCAAGTCCTTAAAACTCCTCTATCCCAAATTACAATTGAACTCTTCTCTATTTTCTAGACATTCCCTTATAGTTTTATCTAGTAGGAAAATACTAAAATGGATGCATACTATAGTGCCACCAAAGGGTGATTTGCACCATGCATGTCAAAAAGAAGGCCATAAATTTAAGATACAACCATGAGCATAATAGAAATATCATTAAGGAATTGACACCTTTGTGACATCTTTAGAACATGTAAGTCTGACCATTTATCTCTACCAGTTTAAAGCACAACCAAGGGTAGGTTGAACAAAGCATGTAATGAGGTGGGTATCTATCCCAAATTCATCCACCTTATTCCCTTGTTTGTTCAATGAATAAAGAGTTTCCTCATTGATATTGTTCTTATCAATAATTGTCATCTTCCCAAAACCAAAAACTCCAAATTCCTTTTCAATTGCACAAAAGAATTCCCATGCCTCGGAATATAAATACACAAGGTCACCTAAATCCAACTCGATGCCATAAGACTTATAGCCTAACTAATCAAGTGCCAAATAAATTGCACGCGATTTGAGAAACCTACTTCTCACAACATCGTAAATGTCCATAACTGGCTTAAATTTTGTTTGAAATGACAAAACATATGGCATAAAGGCTACCATCTCACTATGATTGGTCTCAGAGAACGCTCATTTAAAAGAATTGGTTGTGTAATTTGTTTATCCACTGTTATGTTAAACTCACAAAATATTCACAAACACATGTACAGTCAAATCTAGGAAGTGCCATATCTGTGATCTCATCATGTCCCATGAATGAGCTAACAAAGGCATGAGAATGTGTCCCTTGAAATGTTATTCCAAATCATTTCCCAACATTAATGTTTCTAGTTGCATCAAATCCACCTAGGTAGCAGTATTTTGATGCATTGGTCCCTCCATCCAGGTCTTGAACTCAACATAGTCCAAATTCAAGTGAAAGCCTATAACTCATAGAAACACATTTATGCCTTGAGTGTTTGTAGTAACCGATGATGCATAATTAATTAAAGTCGCAATTAGAACTTCCAGAATTTGCACAACTGCAATTGGGCCCTCAACTCTTAACTTCTTCAATTTAGGACAAAACTAACCCAACTCAACTAGAACATTATCAAACACAATAGGAAGATATATCCTTTTAAGATTTTTCAACAAGTGTGGAAGGCCATAATATATAAACCAACCCAACTCAACTAGAACATTATCAAACACAATAGGAAGATATATCCTTTTAAGATTTTTCAACAAGTGTGGAAGGCCATAATATATAACATCTTCAACCCCAGTGAATAGAAGTTCCTTGTTCCTTTCATGTGACAAACCTAGTGTTTCCATATCAACACACTAAACTAAAATAGCATGCCAACTTGTGTGGAACAATTTTGTACACGTAAATGATGTAATCAATGGTTGATATCCCTTAACAATGCAAAGGATGGAGCTATGCTAAAAGGCACATAGAGATGTGGAGAATGGCAGAGATGTAAAGAGGATAAAGAACAAGGAACCAAAGCACCACATGGCTTTGAACATGAAGGATGTGAATACATAATCCTTATTTTTTAGATGCCCCATAAATCTTACCCTCCTTCCATATGATAGGTCATCTTCATTGTTGTTGGAGTCAAGAACTTCATTGAACTTTGATGACACAACAAATAAGTGTTGTAATTGTTCAAGAGACATAAGATATTTCCGAGTTATGGCTAGCCAATGTCATCGCTATATAAATCAAGGATATTGATGAAGAATTTCAGTTGTAATAATATATAGAGACATTCTTTTGGAATTTGTACACATCCACCAAAGTTCAACATTTGAATATATGTGCATTTACAACTCACAACAAAAAAAATATCATCACAAAGTGGTAGAATATTTTAGTGAAATTGGTCATTAACATGAAAATCAATATCACCCAACCAATATCTAGGTTGAATTTCAACAATGAGACCCTATCTTACAATGTCCATCAAACCCTCAATGTCACACTTTTTCTACAATAGACATAACGATTCCTTGGAATTTTCTTTTGAAAATAATGTTTGAGGCAATAACAAAGATTGGCATATCTCGAGGCTCATTCAAGGCATCTGACAACAATGCTATGACAAGTCCAAAACAAGATAGTATATACAATTTGAATTTAACAATGCTTCAAAAATCATTTGCACAAGTAGTGTAATCCTTCTATATATTTATTGCATCTGAAAGGATTTGACAAATAAAAGGAACACAATTTTTTACTTCTGCTATGTTGACTACTATTTTTCCATCTACATTTAGTTTGGCCAAATTAGATCTTAAAAATAACAATTCCTAGAAGCATTCTTGATGATTAGCCTTTATAAACATTATAAGTGTAGTCTCTCCTATCTCAATTGTCACATTCAAATCATATCCATGCACTATCATATGCTTCAAAATAGTAAAACAACTCATTCTAGCTATTATGTGTGGAGGGTGAAATTTGAAGTCCATTCTTTGTTCTTATACAAAATTTAACATTAACTTCAATATCCAAAAATATCATTCCCACCCCATATTACGATAGATAATCACATAACACGATAGATAATCACATAACACATTTGTGCTCTTTAGTATTCTTCTCAATTTCTCATTATCCAGGAATAAGTGCTTCCACAACAGTGTAAAAATAATGCCACTAGTTTCATTGTATTCAACTACACACTATATGCTTCAACTAAACCTACCCCAACATGCAATTGTTCACCTGATCATATATTTCATTGTATTCAACTACACACTATATGCTTCAACTAAACCTACCCCAACATGCAATTGTTCACCTGATCATATATATTGTTGTAGCATACTATGTAGCATTGCTAAGCATGAATGACAATTGCCAACTCGCCATCATCCATGCATCCATTTCCACAAGTGATCGAAGATTGTCAACAATTGTGGAGCATGAAATTGTAGATATTTAAAAATGGGATGGGCCTCCAAAATCCACTCAAGACACATGGTGCAAATCCTTGGATTGTGGAGGGTGAAAAGCGATTTGGAAAACCATGAGTGGTGCTTTTAACTTATGGTGAAGGTGTACGAGAGTGGTGGTTTTAACTTATGAGACAATTTTTTGGTGGCAATATCTCTATATAAGCTTTATAAAAATAATAGCCAAAGTTTAAATAAAAGTTAAGGTAATAAAACTTTTGCTTTAACATGAGGTTAATGTGGATGGGTTTATTTAAGGTAGAACAAAAGTTAAGGTAATAAAACTTTTGCTTTAACATGAGGTTAATGTGGATGGGTTTATTTAAGGTAGAACTTTGGACTTGGACCTCGGATGGCGCACTTTAGGATGGGACTTGAGACATTAATAAAGTGAATTTTATTTTTCAAATTTCAGTATTCATGTTCATTGCACATTATTATATAGTTTTTAATATTTATTGTGTTTTGTTATTTGTGATATATATATTTTTTAATTTTTAAAAATACTTTAATAATTTTTTGGTAATTTAAAAATTATATGATCAATGTATATGACAATAATAATTTGGAGGAAGTGAATTCATACAAATATCTTGGAATTGATATTCACCACAAGCTTAATTGGAATTATA
>SNQJ01S0013322.1:50190-77146 GCA_010110895.2 Picea sitchensis | reverse complement strand
TAGATCTCATTTTCAAAATATTGATCACACTACCAACCTTCCTAACCTCTTAACTCAACAAAAGTATGGTGATCTTGGAAAGTTTCTCTTAATGCTTTTCGAGCACAGAAACAAAATTCTAAAGAATCACAAGTAATCACTTATCCTCTTAAGGTCTGATAGACCAATTAGGTCTTAGTGGACGTTAATCATCATCATCATCATAATAATAATAATAATCCATTTTTAAGGTCACGGCCAAGCCAGACACCTAATTGGTGTATGAGACCCCCTTGTTTATGGGACGAGGGATCCCCTTCACCCAGCGATTTGACTGGTAAAGTCTATGGAGGTATGCATACCCTACCCCCCTCTGGATTTGAACTTGTGACCTTTTAAGAGGAAACACATGTTCTTAACCATTAGGCCCACTCAGGTTGTATAGATAATGTCATTAATAGCTATATATTATTGTTTAAATTTGAAGTTAAAAAAAAAATTACTATTATTATTATTATTTAATATTTAAATTTAGATTTTAATTTTTTAACTCTTTATTTAAGTTTAGAATTCTAATTATATATTTTTAATTCAAAGTCATGTTCTAATTTTATTACTTTATATATAGTATTTCTAGATCAATGTGTTGTGAAGGTTTGAGTTATTTGAATTGTGTCTCCTCTTCATTTTCCTTGAAGGTTAAGTGGAGACTCCCCCATCATGTTTGCATCATTTTCAGCTCCACGTCTCTTTGAGGGTGTGATATGTATTTTAACTGAATTTACAATCTTGCAACTCTCATTTTCTTTTCCTTGGGATTTTGTATTAGACTTTGATATTGTTGTGTCATGCACTACGGTCCTCCATTTTCTTAAAATCTATCTCCATAATCCTCTAAAGAAAATGGGGTCCCTTGCATTTGTTTTGACTTTGAAAAAATTCCTCTCATTTATTCATCTTGTTATAAAAAAAAATTCCTCAAGCCTCACTTTTCCTAAGATTTGATCCCTCAAATTGGAGGCACTTAGAATTTTTGAGATTGTGTCTTTTTTATGTTTCGACAAAGTTGATTGAAACTCCTTTGATGTACATCGGAGGAGTTACCTTCAAATCCTCCGATACACATCAAAGGAGTTTCCCTAAACTTCGTCAACGAGATTTTGCAAGATCTTCCTTTTCCCTCTGGTTGACCTTTCAATCACATTAATTGCTTGCAACTCCTCCGATCTCCTTGGAGGAGTTGTCTTCAATTTCTCCGACAAAATTAGGCACACTTCATGCTAAGTTATCCGATGTGCATTAAAGGACTTCCCACGAAGTCCTATGATGTATTGATCAGAGGACTTAGTCCCATCTTCATTGATTTTTAAATACCACCAACCACATTTAATGAACAGACTCGCACGAGTTACTATATATAGACACTCTATCTTCCATGATTAATATCATTGCTTTGATTGTCGAAAGGAAAATAGTAGGATTAGAATCACCAAGCACCGAGATTGGAGTTCCTCGCCCCCTATTACCTGCTTGACACATGTCACTAAAATTTTAGGTAATCCCTAGATCTACCGTTTACAATCTAGGGTTAGGGTTATTTTCGTTATCTTATGTTTATCTATTGCTACCTGGGGGATCCAAGGTCTCCCCATGACCACTGCAACTATTTTATTTACATCTTTTTCTTGCTATTACCCTATGCTTCCCCTTCATCGAGTTTTCGATTATCACCAAATCCTTCCCAAGTCGAATCGTTCGCTTATATCTCGCCACAATCTAGACCTGCATATACCACCGGCAATACTTTCATTAACATGGCCCTAAAACTAACCTTACCGCCTCTGTTGTATTAACACAAAGCAACAATGACCTCGACCTCAGTGATCGGCAAGCTCAAATACCTCGATTGAATTTTCGTTTCCAAGCTTAGTTTAAACCATACAATGGAACTTAGTGTCAAACTATACAAATTCCTCGTTGTCGGGGGGCTGCCGTAGAGATTTTTCTCCCAATCTAAAATCCTCGTCTTAACTCTATCAATGACTATCAACATAGTTAGTATGATTTTCTCTGACTAACCGCGAAGGAGTTAGACACAACTTACCCAATTTATCTAAGTCATTGGAACATATCTCGTCAACTCCTTTGATCGAATCAGAGGAGTTCGTTTTAACTCCTCTGATGTGATCAGAGGAGATCCCCTTAACTTCACTGATTCTCTTATCATATCCTTCATCGATGGTTTTCTCGTCAACCTTACCGACATATATCAAAGGTTTTAGCGTTAACTATGCCGACGATTTTTGGAGACTTTCACACGAACTTCACTGATAGCGTTTGGAACACTTTGCACCAACTGTGTCGATAATCATCAGAGCACTTGTCACTAACTTCTCCGATTTGCATAGGAGAAATTGACATTAACTTGTCTGATTTTGACTTTTAAGCGTCTTTTGAGTCTTTTCTTCCCCAATATTCACCAGATTTCTCACCATGCTTTCTATCATTTTATCATCTTTAGACAATGATCTCCCACCAAGAATCAATTCAAGTGAATCCTCGGGTACCTATAGATACTTAGATAAAATTCTGTATTATTTGTGATTTTAATCTCCACACTTATCACACCTTATTTTTGTAGGTCCAAATATGTCTCCTAAGAAAAAGATAGATAGCAAGACATATGTTACCGAAGCCTCTAGTAACGATCGACAGATCCAAGATGAACTATATGTGATTGGAGCCACATATGATGACACTTCAGGGCTTTTGGAAAAACAAGGAGAGACACTCAAGTGGGGAGATGTGTATCACATGTTTAAGAAATCAAGTTTCTCCATTGATGCCAAAGACCAATATGAGCTTCAAATATTCAAGAACATCAAAAGATCTGACATATTTAGAGTGGCATCCCATGCCGTTGTCTTACCCTGTGTCGATTCCATTAGCTGGATAATAAAACACATCAATATGAGAAATAGATACATTTTCAATGCCAGGGGGGATCCCATAACATCATTTTGACCTAAAGACTTGGTGAAATGTTACCACCTCGAAAAAGGAGCGAAGAAGCTAGACAATAATCTTCTCGGGGAATTCCAACACACAACTAGAGAATTGTGTCCCAAATGGTACACACTCAACAAACAGTTCAAGCATAGGCCCAAGGGAGGATACCCCACAACCACTTTGAGGAGACCTTATCAATACATGGTGGCTATGTTATGCCGGTTGTATGGTGAAGCAGACACATCCCAGTTCTCCCTATCCTACATGACTTTGATATATTACTGCGCCAACAAGGGATTTTCATTCAATTGGGATGATATTTTATCAACGAATTTGAAAAAGGCCATCACCGCAGTTGCAAAATCTTAACCTGAGACATTCCTAATTTTTCACATGTCCTCATATCTCTAGGATATTATGTGTGTAGCCCATCAATACCCTAGGATGGGATGGATATGGCATCCCTCAGATCCGACAATTCATATGTATTGCAAAGTGCTCTGGGAGCACAAATATCGAACATAATACCAAAAGATATGTAGGCATTTCCTAGCTCCCTTATATGAATTTATATTCTGTGCCACAACCCCTTGCATGACTGATAAGGTAATAGCAGTCATAAGATGAATTGGAGACTGGTATCTCATGGAACATGGCACTTACATAAGGGTGTATGGTGCAACGAAGCCCCCTCATCTGCTTCCTCTATTTGTGCCAGATAAGTTAGTGCTTCAAGAAGTGGCATATCAAACCATAATCCATGGGGTAGGTGGAATACTATACCAGGGTTAGAAGGCAATATGGCCACCACTTTCATTGTATGTAGGCACATACTTCTTCAAAAACACCAAGAAAGCTCAAGTAGAGGTCAACACTCTGCTCTCTTACCATTTCAGAGAAGAATGGTTATGAAGGCACGACCCCAAGAATGTCATAAGAGACCACTTCAACAAGGTAGGGCTCCCCTGGGAACACACAACAGATATTTGGGATGAGGAAGAAGTGCATCACAATGCATGAACCTATGATGATGTCATCTTCTAAAGACACAGTCAACCCATAGGGAGGTTCGAAGATGAAGAAAGAGTGAGAGAAGAAACTTAAAAGAAGGAAAAAGAGGAAGTGGTTGAAAGATCATCCTCTGCCTCAGTATCTGTACACTCATGATCGACAGAAGAAGAAGAAGAAATGTCAGTCGATAAGAAAAGAAGGGATAATGAGAAATTCTACAAGAATAAGAATGATTCTACCAAGAGGAAGCGGAAAATCGAAGCAGAGAAGGCCAAATCCAAAGCTGAAGCATCAACCACAGCTAAAGTGGAAGCAAAGGCTGCAACACAAAGAGAGGTTGATCAAAGAAAAACAAAAGAAAAATCATAAGAGGAAGCAATAGAAGTTGCAGAAATGGCATCCAAAGAGGCAACTGATAAGATAGTTGAAGAAGAGAGGCATAAGAAATATGTTGAGCTAAGAAATGATGGCACTAAACCAATGTATATTGATATCCCAGAAGTGTCAACAATAGACACCATCACAGAGGCACCATTCAACAATTCAGGACTAGGGATTTGGGCTCCATTTCAGTTGAGTGAGGTTCCAAATTTCAAAAGCTTCACTAATGAAAACATGTCTGGGAAGATCGTGCAAGAACAAATAAAGAAAGTGCCAACAACTCAAGGGATTCCAATCTCGGTCCTTACACAAGTTCCCATAACAAGAGATGTTAGGGATAATCCTATAGCTACCACTACAGCTGGCACCATATTCTTGAGCGCTAATGAAGAAAATATTAGCAGGTTGTTCCATTAGAACCAAGAAAAAGAAGAAATAATCAGGGATTTAGAAGAGAGGCTTCAAAAAATGAAGGTAGATGAAAAGAGTGTTTAAAATTTCAAAGCAAGCACCAAGAAAATAAGAACAGAGCTAAAAGAAGACCTCATAGAAATACATGCAAATTTGCATCTCTTCCAGCAAGCAGCCACCACTATTATAGATCAGTATACTCGGGTACAAGCAAAGCTTACATAATTTAACACAATCCAGGAAAGGATAGGTTACATTGACCAATGGATCACATAGAATCCTGATGCACCAGCCAAGCTTTATCGCCCCTCTAAAATGGAGAGGAAAACATATACTCACTCATTAGAGCTCTGTCAACAGGCTAGTCCAAGAGTTGATAAAAAACCACCAAATCAATGGAAATATGCTTGAAATTACATAAGGTTTCTCAATAATTAATCAAAGGATGTTGAATCCCTTAGTTGGAAGAAATCAGAAAGAACCTGGCCATGGAAGAGTTAGTGGAAAAAATCCAAGACAACACTAATCATATAGGAATGGTCATCGAAACAATGCCCAAAGTGACCACATACCTAATAGAGCAACATATTTTACAACCTACCAGAGTCCAAACCGTGATCCAAGCATTTATGGCTACTCTATCTAAGGATATTTTGTTCATCGAGGACAACATATCCATGCACAATGCAACATTAGAAGAAATTTTCTACCAAAGGATAATTTCGTTGTATGATCAGCTGGAGGTGTGGACAATTTACCTCAAGGACAGACATTCTAAATAAGACAAAATAACAATCATAAATTACTATTACCTATCTTCTATTTTTGTCTTTTTCTCAACCAACTTTAATTTTGTCCTCATTATGTACACTTGTCACTAAGTAAAACGAAACTAAACAGTTTTGTAACAACTTATTTAAAAGGAATACAAAGAGTCACTTAGGGTTTACAAGCTATTGTATATAAGAAAGAAGACGCCCATTTTAGAAAGGCTCTTCAAGCACTGTATAGACTCAAGAACTAATTCACAGACTTATACTCTGTTAATGAATATTGAGAATCCCTCAGGGCCAGTTTTTTGTAAGGAAGAAGAATTTATGTGCGTGGTTGTCTTTGTTGTGAACTATTTCAAGTGAGATGTATGTTGTTCACATGGACTGTAAGAATTCTTTTTTTCCTATAGACTGATCTTATGCACTCTATGTTATTGTACAATTTTGATTATTCTTTCATATATTTTTACGTCCTAATATTGTTGAGTTGTTAACGTATGCAGAAATATAATTTAGACTATTCTGGTTATATGCATGTATGCACATGTTTCTGACCTTCCACCTTCATTTCAACTACCTATGTGAGGGTTTATACATAGTTTGGTTTCATTTACAGCTCATCCAATTACTTTTAGTATGCTCCTAGCTAGGATATGATAGGATAGACTAGTAATAGGTTAGTTTTCTTTCAATACATAGTATTCATCTACATATTTGCATTGTGTTAGCACTTGAATTCACAGTTATACTTCTGTAAATGCAAGCCTAATACCCATCAAAATGTAAAGACAAATGTTTATATAAGGTGGAAAATAGATGGAAAACTCAGTTAAAGATGTCAATTATAGATAACTCCATACAATATACACCAACAAGCAAGGCCTTGAAAGAATGTGAGATCAGGTTTTAAAAGATAAAGTGATAGATGGAAGAATTGACAAGGAAAGTGTAATATGCATATCATTTACATCAGGAAACACTAACACACATATGAAAAAAACTCTTTGAAATAAGAACCTCTTATAACCAAAGAGAATATACTCTGATACACTTGCATACAATATCACAATAGATCCTTTATTGCAATAAATAAACAACCAGTCAAATGAATCATTCACATAGACTGTAATCAAAGTAAGAGAACAAAAGATGATAAAGAAAAAGAGTCTGATTTCCACTATTCAAAGTATCTTGGATCTTGTTCATACAATAAGGAGAAACTCTGTTACAAAACAATATCAAAATAAGAGTTCTTAGTCACACCATTTGAACCCCTCCTCAATATTACAATGCTCTTTAAATAGCCTAAACTATCATTGTCAGCTCTACAATTCACATTCCAACTTCCTCATAGGATCCATGTGCCTAATAGAAGCGTGGAAACAGATGTACAACATAAAAGAAACAAACTGCTAATAAAAAGGAAGATGTTGGCAACGCATGCAACATTCTTTATTGGTTGATGATGTGTCCATAAGAGTGGATATTCTTTGAGACAACTGGCCTACCAAAATGAAACTAACCCTCAGAGTGTTGGTACGCATCCATTTTAACATCTGGAAGTTATCTTTCCCTTCAAAATCTCCAAAAACTGAGTTCACAGCGCAACACTGCAAACTGTCCTGAAATAGCCAGTTCGCAGCGCCAGGCGGTGTGAACTTTGTTGTAGTGGCCTGTTTCACTTTACCAAAGTTTTTAACATCTCAAAATTGTATCAGGTGTCCAACTATGCTGCAAAAACTTCATTATCTTGATATATGACTAGAGGAAAACACCACAACTGTTGATCATGGTTTAAAACTCATAGCCATCACCAAAAATGTTGTAAAATGCATGAAATAGAAACTGTGACCAAAACTAATGCTGGTTATGGATGCTCAATGTCTTCATCCTTATATTTTAGTTATGGAGCTTCTTTTGGTAGCAACCTTGGCGAGCATGTATAGGTTTCTTTTGGCCAATTCTTCTTTGAAAGGTTGCAGCTCTACCTCCAATTTTTTGCTTTGAGATTGATGTGATATGTTCTATATATAGAGATTCCTAAGTTTCTTGTGAAGGGGAAATAATATTTTAGCCAGAAACCTTGCCTTATCAATGTTTTCATGATACATGCCCATCAACTCCTTAAGCTTCTTCCTGGAATCCAAGTCCTCCTTTTTCAACTTATTAGCTTCAACTCTTGCTTCCTTGAGTTGCCTCTTGAGCCTCTTGAAGGTGGGATTGATTTCATGTTGAGGAGTAGTGATATCAACTATTTCAAAAGGTTGCTCAAAAGATTTAGATTTACCTTTTTTCTATGCTGAAGTCTCTGTTGCATCATCCTTCACAAGGACATTTTGCTTGGCTGGTGCTCTAGTAAAAGGCCTCCTAGATTTAACCTTGTCTACAGAAAAGGGTGGGGAAAAAACCAACTTTTTCCCTTTTAAGCCTCTTGGTTTGCTTGAGGGAATATCCATAGGGATAAGATCTTCCATGGGTGAAGCTTCTCTATCTGGAGGTTGTGAAGGACCTCCTGATCCTGCTTCATTAGTGGCTCTGTCAGCTTTATCAATCATAGTACACCTTTTCTTCTTGCTAGCCTCTGAATACACAACCCTCTCAACATAAGTAGGACTTTTTCTCTTAGACTGTGGAGTGGGGGAAACATCTAACTGAAACTGTGATGAAGTGAGGAATTTTTCCCAATCAATGTTTGTCTTCCTCAACTCCTCCATTACTAACATATTAATAAGGCCAGAGTGAAAGACACTGGTGTCTACTTGCTTTGACTTGGCTTGAACTCTGTCATACATCTTACCAATGCTTCTAAAAAGATAAAATGGAAGGCTCATGGATTCTTTTCCTGTGAAGTGTAACAACATCTTGATGTGGTATTGGTACACCATGTTAAACCTCTCCTTACATGTGAAATATCTCTAGATAACCCTCATCATCTTATCAAAACATTCAAGCATGTGGCTTCTAGGTACCCCTTTGTACAAGTTGTCCTCCTGATATTCTGGCTTAAGGAATTCCTTTGAGAAGGAAGAATTTAATGCCATAGCTTTGAACCATTTCTCTGCACTATTGGGTATCTCTGTTGCAATAGAGATGGAATGCTCTGAAACATCAAAATCTAGCCTCCCTACTTTGGTTTTAGTCCCATTAAAGTTGTGTGCAAACTCCTTGGCCACCTCTAGATGCTCCCTCTGCATATTTTAACAAAAACTTATACAACCTACCCTATAAAAGGATTCTTTAAACAAAGGTTCAGAGTTAAGGAGATGCATATCATAAGGCTCTATCCTCACAATATCCCCTCCCTTGTGATCCTTCTTGTGTTGTTGACTATCCATATCCACTGTTGGAAGAATGCTTTCTGTAAATTTTATGACAACTAGGTTTGTAAAAACAGATTGTATAGGGATTTAGCTTTTTAATGACATAACTGTTTTCATACGGCTCACCTTGTCCTAGTATTTATACACATTGAGGTATGATATGGAGCAAACTTCAAACAAGAGGGATAAATGAACAACAAATGAGATTTATAATAAAAGGAAGTCAAGGAGAATTCTCTGTTAAAACAAGGTTTTCATCAGAATAAAAATCAGTTGGCAGCATTAATGATGTATTCAATTTCAGGCTATGTTTTGCAAATGATTTGGCCACACACTTTAGGCTTGATAGTGGTCTTATTCAATGGATTAAGATTATATTTAAAAAAGATGCAGAATTCGGGGGTTTCAACAGTTCTGGAACATAGTGTTCGCAGCGCCAGAGCAACTAGTTTGTATCGTTGAGGTATTTCAAAGGAACAGGTGGCTTCTTAGTAGAGGAAAAGATGCTTTGAGGTATAGGTAACAATATGAACTAATGAACATAATTTAGGGTGCCATGGACAAGGGTTTTAAGGTTGGCAACATGAAGGTTTAAATAGTTCGCAGTGCCAGTGCATAAGGCAACACAAAACCCCTCTTTCAACCTTTGAAAAGTGTAGAGACCATCAAGAGTACCTGGTAAACATGGTTATGATGTTGATGCCTATAAGCTTGAGTTGATCTGTTTGCAAGTTATCCAAACTCCAACGATCCTCTTCAGCCAATTTGCAACACCTGGTTCGCAGTGCCAAATTCAAACTCAAATTGCGCAACTCAAGGAGACTGTTAGAAGATATGTGACATAATCCTTGAAAATTTGGTTAAAAGATGGTGCCGAAAACAATGAAATCCTCTTTGACAATTTCCTTAACTACAATGATGACAAATGAATGCTTGAGGTACTCGTGAGTACGATGAGAACTCTCCTAATGAATTGGAAACAAATAAAATTGACCTTAACTTGCCATCTAAATGGTTGGATAGTGACAAAGGAAAGCTTGTGTACAGTTTAGAGGCATAGCATGTCATAACAATGATTTTAAGATAAACAATGTAACTCATAAGTACCATTAACCTTGTGATGATGAAAAAATTCATGACATAAGGCTAAACATAACTTTCATAGTATTCAACTACACACTATATGCTTCAACCAAACCTACCCCAACATGCAATTGTTCCCTTGATCATATAGATTGTTGTAGCATACGTTGTAGCAGTGCTAAGCATGAATGACAATTGCCAACTCGCCATCATCCATGCATCCATTTCCACAAATGATCGACGATTGTCAAATTGTAGATATTTAAAAATGGGATGGGCCTCCAAAATCCCAAAATCCACTCAAGACACATGGTGCAAATCCTTGGATTGTGGAGGGTGGAAAGCGATTTGGAAAACCATGAGTGGTGGTTTTAACTTATGGTGAAGGTGAAGGTGTACGAGAGTGGTGGTTTTAACTTATGAGACAATTTTTTGGTGGCAATATCTCTATATAAGCTTTATAAAACTAATAGCCAAAGTTTAAATAAAAGATAAGGTATAAATACTGGAAGTGGGAAAGTTTCTTAGTGTCGGCTAAGTAGAATTATTTAATAGATTTATTTTATAAAATATCACTAGGGTTTATTAAATTCTTGTTTATTAAAGGTTATGATAAATTTTAGGGTTTTTTATTTATAAATAATTATGTTCTGGGGTTTAGTTTAAGGTTAGTTTGAATTGTTAATTCTAGGGTTAGGTTAATAAGGAGTGCTTGTCTAGGGTTTAATATTAGGGTTTATTATGTTAAAAGAGTCTTCGAGTTCCATNTATTTTGGGATCATTCTTATCCAAGTAACCAATTCATTCTCTCCTATATATTGAGTGAATTCTCATGGAAAAGGTTAAGCAAGATTCATTAGAGAATTGGTGAAAGAATTGTGTGAAGGACTGATGCTACAACAGCTTGGAGACTCTAGCAAGTTTATCCAAAGGAGTTGATCTTCTTCATGCAAGTGAGCAAGTGTGTGTGTTGGATCCAAGGGCCATTGAAATGAAGTTTGCGACATCAAGGCTCAGGTTGTAAGCTTTACTTTTCATTAATATGATACAGTAATATGTCCCTTTCCCATAAAGCTATTTCCACTTTATTGTATAACTCCTTGATCATATACATATATTGACTGTTGAATAGATTGTGCTTTCTTCACTTTGGTTGGTTTGTGTTGTCTTGGTCTTGACTGCACGAGAGCACTGGAGCGAAGCGGGAGAAAAAAAGACCAAAGGAAGCGATAATAAGGTATGTTCTTTGTTCTGGCCTCCTATTTAATTCAATGGTCAGAATCTAGGGAAAGAGTCATATTCTGTCTTGCTTTGTCCTATATCCAGGTGGATCTAGGGAGATCGGTTAGTGTCCGCACCTACGGATTTATCCAATAACACCTACCCTTTGAAAGGCTTCTCTGAACAAAGGTTCAGAGTTAAGGAGATGCATATCATAAGGCTCTATCCTCACAATCTCCCCTCCCTTGTGATCCTTCTTGTGTTGTTGACTATCCATATCTACTATTGGAAGAATGCTTTCTGTAAATTTTATGACAACTAGGTTTGTAAAAACAGATTGTATAGGGATTTAGCGTTTTAATGACATAACTGTTTTCATAAGGCTCACCTTGTCCTAGTATTTATACACATCAAGGTATGATATGGAGCACACTTCAAACAAGAGGGATAAATTAACACCAAATGAGATTTATAATAAAAGGAAGTTAAGGAGAATTCTCTGCTAAAACAGGGTTTTCATCAGAATAAAAATTAGTTGGCAGCATTAATGATGTATGCAATTTCAGGCTATGTTTTGCAAACGATTTGGCCACACACTTTAGGCTTGATAGTGGTCTTTTCAATGGAATAAGATTATATTTAAAAAAGATGCAAAATTCAGGGGTTTCAACAGTTCTGGAACAGAGTGTTCGCAACGCCAGAGAAACCAGTTTGCATCGTTGAGGTATTTCAGAGGAACAGGTGGCTTTTTAGTAGAGGAAAAGATGCTTTGAGGTATAGGTAACAATATGAACCAATGAGCATAATTCAGGGTGCCATGGACAAGGGTTTTAAGGTTGGCAACATGAAGGTTTAAACAGTTCGCAGTGCCAGTGCATAAGGCAACACAAAACCCCTCTTTCAACCTTTGAACAGTGTAGAGACCATCAAGAGTACCTTGTAAACATGGTTATGATGTTGATGCCTATAAGCTTGAGTTGATCTGTTTGCAAGTTATCCAAACTCCAACGATCCTCTTTAGCCAATTTGCAACATCTGGTTCGCAGTGCCAAATTCAAACTCAAATTGTGCAGCTCAAGGAGACTGTTAGAAGATATGTGACATAATCCTTGAAAAGTTGGTTAAAAGATGGTGCCGAAAACAATGAAATCCTCTTTGACAATTTCCTTAATTGCAATGATGACAAATGAATGCTTGAGGTACTCGTGAGTACGATGCAAACTCTCCTAGTAAATTGGAAACAAATAAAATTGACCTTGACTTGGCATCTAAATGGTTGGATAGTGACAAAGAAATGCTTGTGTACATTTTGGAGGCATGACATGTTATAGCAATGATTTTAAAATAAAAAATGTAACTCATAAGTACCATTAACCTTGTGATGATGAAAAAATTCATGACATAAGGCTAAACATAACTTTCATAGTATTCAACTACACACTATATGCTTCAACCAAACCTACCCCAACATGCAATTGTTCACCTGATCATATAGATTGTTGTAGCATACTTTGTAGCAGTGCTAAGCATGAATGACAATTGCCAACTCGCCATCATCCATGCATCCATTTCCACAAATGATCGACGATTGTCAAATTGTAGATATTTAAAAATGGGATGGGCCTCCAAAATCCCAAAATCCACTCAAGACACATGGTGCAAATCCTTGGATTGTGGAGGGTGGAAAGCGATTTGGAAAACCATGAGTGGTGGTTTTAACTTATGGTGAAGGTGAAGGTGTACGAGAGTGGTGGTTTTAACTTATTTGACAATTTTTTGGTGGCAATATCTCTATGTAAGCTTTATAAAAATAATAGCCAAAGTTTAAATAAAAGATAAGGTAATAAAAATTTTGCTTTGACATGAGGTTAATGTGGATGGGTTTATTTAAGGTAGAACTTTGGACTTGGACATCGGATGGCGCACTTTAGGATGGGACTTGAGACATTAATAAAGTGAATTTTATTTTTCAAATTTCTGTATTCATTTTCATGCACATTATTATATAGTTTTTAATATTTATTAAGTTTTGTTTTAGTGTTTTGTTATTTGTGATATTTTTAAAAATATTTTAATATTTTTTGGTAAATAAAAAATCATATGATCAATGTATAAATAATTTCATTAATAGCTATATATTATATTTTAAATCTGAAGTTAATTTATTTATTTATTATTATTTAATATTTAAATTTAGATTTAAAATTTTTAATTCTTTATTAAGTTAAAAATTTTAATTATATGTTTTTAATTCAAAGTCATATTCTAATTTTATTGCTTTATATATAGTATTTCTATATCAATGTGTTGTGAAGGTTTGAGTTATTTGAGTTGTGTTTCTTTTCATTTTCCTTGAAGGTCAAGTGGAGACTCTCCCATCATTTTTAGTTCCATGTCTTTTTGAGGGTGTGATAAGTCTTTTAACTGAATTTACAATCTTGTAACTTTCATTTTTTTTTCCTTGGGATTTTGTATTAGACTTTGACATTGTTGTGTCATGCACTACAACTTTCCATTTTTTTAAAATCTATCTCCATAATCTTCTCAAGAAAATGGGGCTCCTTGTATTTGTTTTGACTTTGAAAAAATTCCTCTGGTTTATTCATCTTGCTATAAAAAATTGTTCCTCAAGCTTCACCTTTCCTAAGATTTCATCCCTCAAATTGGAGGCACTTGGAAATTTTGAGATTGTGTCTTTTTTATGTTTCGACAAAGTTGATTGAAACTCCTTTGATGTACATCGGAGGAGTGACCTTCAAATCCTCCGATACACATCGGAGGAGTTTCCCTAAACTCTGTCGACGAGCTTTTGC
Source organism: Picea sitchensis (assembly GCA_010110895.2). Lineage (NCBI taxonomy): Eukaryota > Viridiplantae > Streptophyta > Pinopsida > Pinales > Pinaceae > Picea > Picea sitchensis. The sequence continues at coordinate 63,145 of SNQJ01S0013322.1, read as the reverse complement.
AAGATCTTCCTTTTCCCTCTGATCGACCTTTCAATCACATTAGTTGCTTGCAACTCCTCCAATCTCCTTGGAGGAGTTGTCTTTATTTTCTCCAACAAAATTAGGCACACTTCGTGCTAAGTTATCCGATGTGCATCGAAGGACTTCCCACAAAGTCCTATGATGTACATCAGAGGACTTAGTCCCATCTTCATTGATTTTTAAATACCACCAACTACATTTAATGAACAGACTCACGCGAGTTACTATATATGGACACTCTATCTCGCATGATTAATATCATTGCTTTGATTGTCAAAAGGAAAATAGTAGGATTCGAATCACCAAGCACCGAGATTGGAGTTCCTCAGCCCCTATTACCTGCTCAACACATGTCATTAAAATTCTAGGTAATCCCTAGATCTACCGTTTACAATATAGGGTTAGGGTTATTTTCGTTATCTTATGTTTATCTATTGCTACCCGGGGGATCCAAGGTCTCCCCATGACCACTGCAACTATTTTATTTACATCTCTTTCTTGCTATTACCCTATGCTTCCCCTTCGTCGGATTTCAAATTATCACCAAATCCTTCCCAAGTCGAATCATCCGCTTATATCTCACCATAGTCTAGACCTGCATATATCACCGACAATACTTTCATTAACATGGCCCTAAAACTAACCTTACCGCCTCTGGTGTATTAACATGAAGCAACGATGACCTCAACCTCAGTCATCGGCAAGCTCAAATACCTTGATTGAATTTTTGTTTCCAAGCTTGGTTTAAAACATACAATGGAACTTAGTGTCAAACAATACAAATTCCTCATTGTTGGGGGGTTTCCGTAGAGCTTTTTCTCCCAATCAAAAATCCTCATCTTAACTCCATCAATGACTATCAACATAGTTAGTATGAATTTCTCTGACTAACCACGGAGGAGTTAGACCCAACTTACTCGATTTATCTAAGTCATTGGAACATATCTCGTTAACTCCTCTGATCAAATCGGAGGAGTTCGTTTTAACTCCTCTTATGTGATCATAGGAGTTCCCCTTAACTTCATTGATTCTCTTATCATAGCCTTCATTGAGGGTTTTCTCTTCAACCTTCCCGACATATATCAGAGGTTTTACCGTTAACTATGCCGATGATTTTTGCAGACTTTCACATGAACTTCACCGATAGATTTCAGAACATTTTGCGCCAACTGTGTCGATAGTCATCGGAGCACTTGTCACTAACTTCTCCGATTTTCATCAGATAAGTTGATATTAACTTGTCCGATTTTGACTTTTAAGCATCTTTTGAGCCTTTTCTTCCCCAATCTTCACCAGATTGCTCACCATGCCTTCTATCATTTTATTGTCTTCAGACAACGATCTCCCACCAAGCATCAATTCAAGTGAATCCTCAGGTACCTAAAGATACTTAGATAAAATTTTGTATTATATGTGATTTTAATATCCACACTAATCACACCTTATTTTTGCAGGTCCAAATATGTCTCCTAAGAAAAAGACAGTTGTAACATATTCGACCCCTAAGTATCCTTTCTAGGGATGGGGCATTAAAATTTCGCTAACTTTAGTCGTCTTGAATCATCTCTATGAGATCTCCATTCAATTCTACTCAACTATAGCTCTCTGACGACTACTACCAGACTCAAAACCTAGCTTTGGATTGCAAGTTATGGCCTCCCTAATTTCTTTGATAATTATCAGACATGGGCCACGTGGTGCCCACGTGGCTCCACCTCATTCGTACCGCACACCCGAGTTCCTACATCCATGGGGGAGGTTCATCCACTGTCCAATCCAACGGCAGGACACAATCTTCATTTAATGCATGAGCTAGAAGGAAGTTCAACGTTCAGTGCTTCAGTGCTGAACGTCCCTTCTCCTTTCTGCACACCTATACTCTAGAGTCCTGAATTCTCGAACTCCTGAAGGAGTCCAAAATATTTCCACGTGGCTCCAACCTTTGGGCCTTTCGGCCTTTCCTCGATATTGCACCCAAAACCTATGGAGTCCCGAAGTCTCGGACTCTCGAAGGGTCCACCCTCTCACATGGTGATGTACTAGATGTAAAGGTAAGGGCAAGTGGACCGAATAAATAGGTGCCATGGATGACATGCAGTAAGGCAGAGATGACACGTGGCATTTACAGTGGGTGACATGTGTCACATTTTAATGGGCATATAGGGTCTGTGAAACGTACGAATCCAGGTGACACATGGCACATCAACCGTGGGTCCATGTCACCCTAGGTGACGTTAGCGTACCATGTCACCCCAGACTGATAGCCTTCCAAACCCGTCGATCTCACGGTCAAGGTGTGTCTAGGTAACCCCTGGATATATGACCTCCATTACTTCGTAACTTTGGTGTTCAAGGGATCCGTGGTGTGACTTCCTCCTAGCTCCCAGAGTGGTCAATGTCGGGTTGACCATGGTCTAGATCTAACGGTCAGGGGGGATCTTGAAGGGTCCCTATATCTACTGTCCTCATCACTTCGCAACTCCGACCTTTGGGGGTTTCGACATTATGGCCTCTTCGCTCTTCCGAAGTAGGACTTCGTTTAAGTACCATAACTGGGCCCATCCACTGGTTGATCGGACGGGTAAGAGGAGTTCTAAATGAACTCCATAGATCCACGACTCTCATCACTTCATAACTCTGAAGTTCAAGGAGTTTTGTCCTATAACACCTCTATTCTCCCAAAGTAGGACTTCGTCGAACTTACCTCGATGTATATCCAACGACCAAGGGGACCCCTAAATACCCTAGAATCTGCGGCTCGCGTTACTTCGCGATTGATGAATGGATCATGGTTTAATAGTGGGGCAAGTCTATCTTCCATGGTTAGGGAGACCGCTAGGCCCCAGTCAACCTCATGGTTAATCGAAACCATCAGTTTCCTTAGGTCAGTTTACAAATGGTAGGGTCGTAATACTCCAGAGTTCCGAAGCTAGAAGGGCTTAGATCCTTTCGAGCCTAGCGCAGGGTTCCTAGACCTTGGTCATATGGGTCCTTTGAAAAATCTCGTGGGTTACGTGCTAAAATTTTATCCATGAATTGGTTAAGGAAACATTCATGAGCCTTCAGTCGTATGGGTGAAAGGTCTGAAGGAGGCACACTCCTTCCATAGAGTTTGAACTTGGAATTCCCGCGAAGGTAGATTCAAGAGGTCGGCGAGACTTAAACATTCAAGTGAATCCTACCCCGACTCGCTTGCACACTTTCGTCCCATAACTCTCTAATTGCTAAGTTGAGGCAAGCAAAAGACCATTCAAAAGCATAGGTTCATAGAGAAACAATACATATATCTACCTTAATCATTCAATACATAACTCAGTCATAGACATATAAATATATTCAATCATAATTTCCATTTAATACACAAAGCATGAAAATACTTATCAGAAAACCAGAAATCATGAAGCAACTACTGAAAGGGGTACCTGTTTCCACCCAACCATAGGCACAACTACTCCTAAATAGATTTATAGCTGGCCACCCCCAAGCTAGAACATGATGCTCTGAGAGAGACTCTTTCTTCTTGCTCAACGACAATCAGGGATGGAGGTTACTCTCCTCCTCCCACGGGATCTTGGCCACTGATTTTCTCTGTACCAAGCAATGAGGTCTGCACTAGTACTTCCAATGTCACTCATCAACCCCATTTATCAACTTGAAACACAAACCCTGCCCACAACTCCTTACGCCTAGAACGAGCTTATTTCCCAGTTCTTCTTCGAACCAAAGAGTTGCAATACTCTTTTATCTTCTCGAGATTGGTCTTTCAATTCCGCCTCCTCACATATCTTCCTCTGCCCACAAACTATCTCTTTTCTTGCCTTCCTCAGCAAGGTTGCATGGGTTTTAATCCCCAACTCATGGTCAGGTCTGGAACCCTTGCAGATGGGTACTCTGCCCCATCTTCTCATTAACTCTTGAGGTGGACTCTTATAACTACCATTCTGACTGGTAATTCATTTATGGGTCAGAGGACTGTTTTGAGTCTGATTCATTAAATCCAGTAAGGTACTAGTTTGGTGGGGGGTCATCTCAACCATTTTCGGTTCCCCTCACCATCTCTCTCATAGCACCATGGTCTATCTTGGCAAACCCCCCTTTCAACAGTTATGCAACACTATCCATTTTCCATTAATAACAAAAAATGCATACATTGAACTTTTATAATGAAAAAGGTTCATCCAATCCATCATTCACACATATCCAGTCTGCCATAGTCTCTTGGACAGTTACAGTTATATTTTCAAACTGGGGGAAATAGGGGTATTACAATCCCCTCCCCCTTAAAGGAACATTGTCCTCAATGTTCTACCTGTCGATGTGCTATATATGTACAGAAGTAAACAAAAATGGATATGCTTGTTTCATGGCATCCTCCATTTCTCATGTAGCTTCATCTGGACCAAAGGGTTTCCATTGCACCTTGACATGTGCAATGGTTCTATTCCTGAGTGATATTTCCTTCGTGTATATTATGCATTGTGGTTCTAACAGGAATTCTCCCACTGGTTCCACTTGAATCACAGACCAATCAATTATATGATTAGAATCATTTACATATTTCTTCAATAATGAAACATGGAAAACATTATGTGCCCTCACTTTGGGAGGAAGCACCAATCTGTATGCTACAAGTCCCACTCTATCCAAAATTTCAAAGGGTCCACAATATTGAAGTGTCAACTTGGCACAGGCTCCCATTCTCAAGGAGATTTTCCTGGGTCTATCTTGGAGATACACATGATCCCTTGTTTTGAACTCTCTAGGAGTCCTCTTTCTGTCTGCATAGATTTTTTTTCTATACTAAGCCACTTTTAGATTTTTTTTTACCTGAATTACCTGTTGTTCCATTTCCTTTATCATATCTGGCTCAATTGTAATTATTTCTACTGGGTTATCCTAATTGATTGGAATCTTGCATTGTCTACCATAGAGGGCCTCAAAAGGTCTCATCTTCAATGACTCTTGATAACCATTGTTGTAGGCAAACTCTACGAGTGGTAGGTAGTCTTCCCACTTCTTAGGTTGATGCATTATATGCATCGTTAACATGTCCTCTAACACTTGGCTTACCCTCTCTGTCTGTCCATCAGTTTGAGGGTGATAGGTTGTACTAAATAGCAATTTAGTTTCAAAACCAACAAACAAAGATTTCCAAAAGCTTGAAGTAAATTTCGTATCTCTATCAGATGTGATCTCCTTAGGCATGCCATGCAACCTAAATATTTCTTTCATGAAAATAATGGCAATATCTATTGCCTTTCAAGTTGACTTGACTGGAATAAAGTGAGCCACCTTGCTCATTTTGTCCACCACTACCATGATGGTGTCATTTTGTTTGGCCAATTTTGGTAATCCCATGATGAAATTCGTGGAGATGGTTTCCCATTTCCATCATGGGATTGGTAGGGGTTGCAACATCCTTGCTTGATGCCGGTGTTCTGCCTTAACCTGCTAACATTCTAGACATTTAACCAAGTAATCCGCTATGTCCTTCTTCAATCATGGCCAATAAAACAATTTCATAATAGATCTGATTATCTTATGATAACCTGGATGACCAGTATATGGTCTTTTGTGTAGTTCATCCATCATGAATCTCTTCAAGTCGTCACAGTTTGCGACACACAACCTACCTTTGTAAGTTAGCAGACCATCATTCAATAATTTATAACCCTCATACTTCAACTTTGTGGGCTCTTGTTCTAAGTATGATTTTACAGTCTTGAAAAATGAATCCGTTTCTTGTGCATTTTTTACTCTCTCCCTGACATCCGTTTCATAAGTCCTTACAACTACCAAGTGAATCACTTTCATACTTCGGCTAAGGGCATCGACCACCCTATTTTATTTTCCTTTGATATGTTTGATTTCTAAATCAAACTCACTAAGGAGAGCCATCCATATAGATTGCCTAACATTAAGTTTTGGTTGATCAAACAGGTACCTCAACCCACAATGGTCTGTCATAAGAACAAATCTTCTACCCCAGAGGAAATGCCTCCACATTTTTAAAGCATGAAATATGGCAGCCAATTCTAGATCACGGATCACATAATTGATTTCATGCTCATTCAATTTTATGCATTCATAGAAAATTACATGTTCTTCTTGCATAAGGACTCCTTTGAGTCCTTCCTTGCAGGCATTTGTACACACAAGGAAGTCCTTGTTTGGATCTACAATCTTCAGCATATGTGCATTGGTTAGAAGGCATTTTATCTCTTGGAACCTCTCTTCACATTCTGATGTCCAAAGGAATTTAACTCCCTTTTTCTCAAGGGAAGTGATTGGGCAACCAATCTTGGAAAATCCTTTTATGAACCTCCTATAGTATCCATCTAGGCCCATAAAGGATCTGATATCAGATACATCCTTTGGGATATGCCAATCCATAATGGCTTTGATCTTGTCATGATCAATTGCCACCCCTTCTTCAGAAATAACATGGCCTAAGTAATGGACTTGTTTTTGGAAAAAATCACACTTACTAAACTTAGCATATATATGATGTTCTCTTAGTACTTGAAGTACTAGTTGAAGATGTTCTTCATGCTCTTCCATATTCTTGGAATAGATTATGATATCATCAATGAAAACCAATACAAATCTATCCAAGAACTTTCTGAGTACATTGTTCATTGAAAACATAAAAGTGGCTGGTGCATTGGTTAGCCCAAATGGCACCACCACAAATTCATAGTGACCATATCTTGTCCTAAATGTTGTTTTGTGGATGTCTTCATCCTTAATTCAGACTTGATGGTATCCAGACCTCAAGTAAATCTTGGATAAAATTGTATCACCCCTTAATTGGTCAAACAAGTCATCGATCCTTGGCAAGGGATACTTATTCTTTATGGTCATCTTATTGAGTTTCTTATAGTCTATGCACAACCTAAGTGTGCCATCCTTATTTTTCACAAACAAGGATGGTGCTCCCCACAGAGACACACTAGGCCAAATGTATCCTTTGTCCATCATTTCCTTTAGTTGTAGATTGAGCTCAACCAACTCTGGTGTACTCATTCTATAGGGTGTTCTAGACATTGGCACTGCTCCTGGTGCAAGTTCTATCGAAAAGTCAATATCTCTTCTTGGAGGTAGACCTGGTACCTCTTCTGGGAATGCATCTCTATACTCTCTTAATATGGGGTGGTCCTCTAGGCTTGGTTTGTTGTTATCAACAGAGTCCAACACTTGTATTGCATATAAAGGGCATCCTTTGCTGCAATACTTGTTCACTTGAAGGGCTAATATTTGTCTCACTAAGACATGATTTTGGATCCCTTGTAGGGTTACCTTTCTCCCTTTTTCATTTTCACACCCCACAGTTTTATTGTAACAATCCAACTTGGTTTTATGGGAAACCAACCAGTCCATGCCAATCAATAGGTCATAAGATCCTAAAGGGAGTATGTTTAGGGTTGAATGGGTGGGTAATCCATTCATACTGAATTGACATGTTGGTATGACCTCTGTTACCTTTCATTTGGTTGCAGTGGCTAGTTGTACCAGCCATGATTTAACATTTTTAACTTGTTGCAATTTACACTTCTCAATAGTTTGATGGGAAACATAACTCAAATTAGAACCAGGGTCAATTAAAATGGAAACTAGATGGTTGGAAATCATACCTTCCATATCCACCACTGAAGCTTGGTGGTCGGCTTGTCTATTATACAAGGATGCATAAATCTATGGTATGCTCCTAGCCACATCAGTGACTATGGTAGCCTCTTGGACGTTGTATACCCTCCTATTGTTATGTTTCCTATATGGGTAGTCTCTCAGCAGATGGTCTTCTCCACAACCCCAACATTTCAAGGGTTCTCTCTTTCTGTTATCGGTCTTACATGAGGCTGCTCCAAAGGGTTTATTTCAACTCAGAGAGGGGAAATTTTGCTGGTATACATTTTTAGTAGGAAGGTTCATCTTAGAACCTTTCCCATAGCTCTTGAATCTTGAGGGTTTAAATCCCTTCTTCTTGAATCCCAAAGTACTTTTCTTCTTCCAGTCCTCGCGAGGTTCTGTCTTGTTCTTGAACTACTCATAGCAATACCTTGCCTTCCAGATAGTGTCTTGTAAGGTCTTTGGCTCATCAAATTCAATTTTGTCACAGAAGGACTGAGGTAGTCTACTAATAAATCGTTGCGTATTTACCTTTTCATCCTTTATGTAGGGCACATACCTTATCAACTTAAGGAATTTATTGATATATTCATCTATGGTGAGTTTCCCCAACTTGAGTTCATAGAACTCCTTGGTCTCCCCATCAAAGTATTTCTCTGATAGATACTTCTCCTTGAAGTATTTCTCAAATTGTTTCCATGACAAGTCCTTCTCATGGATTCCTTTCACATTCCTAAGGTCCTCCCACCTAATGGAGGCCTTTTCATTCAGGTTAAAAATGGTTATTTGAACGTTTAAATTTTTAGAGTAGTCATGGACTCTAAAGTACTTCTTCAAGCCAAGCAACGAAACTTCTGCTTCTTCCCCCTTTATAATTACTCCATCGAAAGTGGGTGGTTTGGATTTCTTGAACTCTTTAGGGTCATGACTCTTGGAATGTTTTCTCTTCTTTCTTTTCCTCTGGGAATGTGAACTAGTTTTTCTACTAGAAGATTCCTTGGAGTTGTGAGTTTCCTCACTAGAGGATTTTCCTGATGAGTGTCTCTTGGCTCCATGTTGGGCCTTCTTTGAGGTGATTCTCCTGGTGTGGCCACTTTCAAGGCCATGATTTCATATCTCAGGTGGACTTTGGGTTTTCTTCATATGATGTCTATCCACATGACTAGCTACTGGTCCATGTTGCAGCTGCCTTTGTATATATGATAAGATTTGTAGTAGGGCTGCATTAATTTCAGTTTGTTTTTCCTTCTCTTTTATCAACCTTTCGTTTTCAACCTTACAACTTTGTAATTATACCATGAGGCTTCTTATGGTTTCGACCAAATCTGGAGGGGTATCCATCTCCGTCCTTTCATGAGATTATTCCTCTCTATTGTGGGAGCTTTCCCCCAATTCGTGGTGTGTCACCATCCTTTATGTTGTAGTTTTCCTGCGGTCCACTGACTGCTTGGGTGTTGATAAAAAAAAAATGGTTAGTTAATGATCTACTAGTTTTATGAACAACACATAGTTCAAATTTTTCAAAACATTTACAATAGTATAAAGTTTCATTCCTTCCTTCAGCAGAGGTTTACATGAGCCTCTTAGGAATGAGGTAAGATAGGGTGTCACCCCTAAAATTTCTCTTCTAAGATTTTTAAATGGCTCTTTCATGATCCCAAGCAGGCCAAATGTTGTAACCATGCTCTGATACCAATTTGTAACACAATCAACCCGTATGTACCCTTTCTAAGGATGGGGCATTAAAATTTTGCTAACTTTAGTCGCCTCGAATCATCTCTCTGAGATTTCCATTCTCTTCTACTCAACCGTATCTCTCTAACGACTACTACCAGAATCAAAACCGAGGTTTGGATTACAAGTTATGGCCTCCTGAAGTTCTTCAGGTATTATCAGACATGGATCATGTGGCACCCACGTGGCTCCACCTCACTCATACTGCACACCCAAGTTCCTAAATCCACAGGGGAGGTTCATCCACCATCCAATCCAACGGCAAGAAACAATCTTCATTTAAAACATGAGCTAGAGGGAAGTTTGACGTTCAGTGCTTCGGTGTTGAATGTCCCTTCTCCTTTATTCACACCTATCCTCCAGAGTCTCGAATTCCCTAACTCCCGAAGGAGCCCAAAATCTCGCCACATGGCTCCGACCTTCAGGCCTTTTGGCTTATCCTCAATACTGCACCCCAAACCTCCGGACTCTCGAAGGGTCCACCCTCGCACATGGTGACGTACTAGATAGGGATTTAAGGACATGTGGGTCCTGAGTACTCCACCTGCCAAATGGATCGAGTAAATAGGTGCCAGGGATGACACGCGGCAAGACACAGATGACACGTGTCACATTTTAATGGGAATATAGGGTCTGTGAAATGTACGAATCCAGGTGACATGTGGCACGTCAACCATGGGTCGATGTCACCATGGGTGATGTCATCATACCATGTCACCTCGGATTGATAGCCTTCCAAACTCATTGATCTCACGGTCAAGGTGTGTCCAGGTAACCCCTGGATCTACGGCCTCTGTTACTTCGTAAATTCGACATTCGAGGGATCCATGGTGTGACTTCCTCCTAGCTCCTGGAGTGGTTAGCAACGGGTTGACCATGGTCTAGATCTAATGGTCAGGGGATATTCTGAAGGGTCCCTAGATCTATGGTCCTCGTTACTTCACAACTTCGACCTTCGGGGGTTTCAAAATTATGGCCGCTTCGCTCTCCCGAAGCAGGACTTCGCCGAAGTATCATATGTGAGACCCTCCACTGGTTGATTGGACAGGTAAGAGGGGTTTTCAACGAACTCCCAGATCCATGGCTCTCATCACTTCGTAACTTTTATGTTCGGGGAGTTTGGTGCTATAAAACGTCTATTCTCCCGAAGTAGGACTTCGATGGACTTACCTCGGCGTAGATCCAATGACCAAGGGGACTCCCGAATACCCTTGGATTTGTGGATCATGTTACTTCGCAATTGATGAATGGATCAGGGTTTAACTGTGGGGCAGGTATATCTACCATGGTTAGGGAGACCGCCATGCACTGGTCAACTTCGTGGGTAACCATAAGCATCAGTTTCCTTCGACCTATTTACAAATGGTAGGGTTGTAATACTCCAGAGCTCTGAACTCCTAGAGTTTCGAATCCAGAAGGGCTTAGTTCCTTTCGATCCTAGTGCAGGGTTCCCAAACCTTGGTTATATGGGTCCTTCGAAAAATCTTGTGGGCTATGCACTAATATTTTATCCATGAATTGGTTAAGGACATGGGAATGAGCCCTCGGTCATACGGGTGAAAGGTCTGAAGGAGGCACACTCCTTCCACATATATTGAACTTGATGTTCCTGTGAAGGTAGATTCGAGAGGTCGGTAGGACTTAAACATTCCAGTGAATCCTACCCCATCTCACTTGCAGACTTTTGTGCCATAACTCTCTAACTACTAAGTTGAGGAAAGTAGAAGACCATTCAAAAGCATAGGTTCATAGAGAGACAATACATATATCTACCTTAATCATTCAATATATAACTCAGTCATAGACATATAAATATATTCAATCATCATTTCCATTTAATACACGGAGCATAAAAAAACTTATTAGAAAACCAGAAATCATGAAGTGATTGCTGAAAGGGGTGCATGTTTCCACCCAAACATAGTCACAACCACTCTTGAACGGATTTAATGCTGGCCACCCCTGAGCTAGACCATGATTCTCTGAGAGAGACACTTTCTTCTTGCACAACGACAGTCAGGGATGAAGGTTACTCTCCTCCTCCCACGAGATCTTGGCCACTGGTTTTCTCTGTACCAAGGAAGGAGGTCTGCACAAGTAGTTCCATAGTCACTCTTCAACCCCATTTATCAGCTTGAAATGAAAACCCTGCCCACTAATCCTTACGCCTAGAATGAGCTTATTTCCCACTTCTTCTTCGAACTTGATCCATGGGATCAAATTTTGCTCAAAATTCAAAGTGCTCAAAATCGCTTCAAATCGAATGGGTGCATAGGCCTCGTCATCACGAACCCAACACAACTCGTTTGGGTTCAAACGAATGTCGGATGAGAGAGATATCACGTTCTGTTCAAATCGTCAAACAGGCAAAAAAAATGTGTGCTGACTGTACAGTTCGTACAGTCCGTATGGATGCTGACGTGGAAGGGCCATACAACACATGGCAGGTGTTGGTTGGAAGTCGTGTGGATGAATTGGCGTTCGACACGTGGCATGTTTGTGGCGAATGGAATGGTGACACGTGGCCCAATCATTGGCCGCCACGTGTCACCTGGACAATGGTTTAAAACTTATGTAGTCGGCAGGACTCGATCCCACGACCTCCGGGCAAGGGGAAGAGCTTTGGGAAGGGCCGCCCAACTGGCGCGCCCACCTATGGTTCTTAACATATATATGGGATTTAATTTATTTGAATTTAAATTGTTGTGATTTGGATAACCACCAGCACGCATGCATTCCGACCTTGTTACCATATGTTTTAAAACCTTGGCCCCTTTTTGTATGTGCGCGCAGTCACATGGTGTCCCATATGTCCATAGTTTTGGCAGTTAGGGGCTAGGTGCGCCCTAACCGTCCTACGGTTTGCACCATTTTGTGGTTGCGCCCGGTGCTAGGTTTTAACACAAATATGAGCGCAAAGGCTAGATTGAGGACACAGAGGTGCATTTTGGCAATCCAGAGACAACAAGTTTGAAGGGGAACTTCCAGGAAGCCTATCTTCTTCAATTTTTGGCCAAACTAGGTGCCGAAAAAGCCCAGCTAGGGGTTTTTGGACATTTTGAAGCCATTGGAGCCATCTATTTGGCATTTTGAGCATTGTAAAGCACATATTTTAGTACTTTGAGCAAATAATACAAAAGATCCATTGGAAGTTGGACCAGGAGATGTAGCCCAAGAGAGGAGTGAACTCCTTTATCATTTGTTGTGTTATGTGTTTTCTATTCACTGTTATTTGCTGCTAATTATATGCATCTTGAATGTGTAATTTCTATAAAATTTGTGTTTGCAAATTGATCCATTTGCATAAGTACACTTGAATTAAAACTTGAAAATATTTTCAAGAATACAAGTCTTTATCATTTTCAGATCAAGTTGGTACCAGAGCTTAGGTTTTTTAAGGCTTGATTATTTGCAAGTGTTTTGTTTTTTGATGCTCACAAGGTTGAAACTCACAAGAGGATAAGGTCAACTTGTAGAGCCAAGTTCTCATCCTTCAAGAAGAAAAATTATATCATCACCTCAAGCTTCAAGGAGGCATTCACCAAGTATGGCTCACGAAGAGAGTCATGAA
>SNQJ01S0013322.1:11525-39411 GCA_010110895.2 Picea sitchensis | reverse complement strand
GTTTTTGCTGGGTTTTCTTCCCCTAGAGGGTTTCCCAGGATAAATGTTGTGTCTCTTGTGAATGTGTATTTCTCAGTGATCTTGTTCTTATTATGCTCTTATCTAATGAAATGCAAAGAACTATAATAATGGCATAAACATTATAAAGTAAACAAAAATGGATATGCTTGTTTCATGGCATCCTCCATTTCCCATGTAGCTTCATCTGGACCAAAGGGTTTCCACTGCACCTTGACATGTGCAATGGTTCTATTCCTGAGTGATATTTCCTTCGTGTATATTATGCATTGTGGTTCTAGCAGGAATTCTCCCACTGGTTCCACCTGAATCATAGACCAATCAATTATATGATTAGAATAATGTACACATTTCTTCAATAATGAAACATAGAAAACATTATGTGCCCTCACTGTGGGAGGAAACACCAATCTATATGCTACAGGTCCCACTCTATCCAAAATTTCAAAGGGTCCACAATACTAAGGTGCCAACTTGGCACAGGCTCCCATTCTTAAGGAGCTTTTCCTGGGTCTAACTTGGAGATACACATGATCCCTTATTTTGAACTCTCTAGGAGTCCTCTTTCTGTCTGCATAGCTTTTTTTTCTATCCTAAGCCACTTTCATATTTTTTTTTACCTGAATTACTTGTTGTTCCATTTCCTTTAGCATATCTGGCTCGATTGTAATTATTTCTACTGGGTTATCCCAATTGATTGGAATCTTGCACTGTCTACCATAGAGGGCCTCAAAAGGTCTCATCTTCAATGACTCTTGATAGCCATTGTTGTAGGCAAACTCTATGAGTGGTAGGTAGTCTTCCCACTTCTTAGGCTGATGCATTACATGCATCGTTAACATGTACTCTAACACTTGGCTTACCCTCTATGTCTGTCCATCAGTTTGAGGGTGATAGGTTGTACTAAATAGCAATTTAGTTTCAAAACCAACAAACAAAGATTTCCAAAATCTTGAAGTAAATTTCGTATCTCTGTCAGATATGATCTCCTTAGGCATGCCATGTAGCCTAAATATTTCTTTCATGAAAATACTGACAATATCTATTGCCTTGCAAGTTGACTTGACGGGAATGAAGTGAGTTGCCTTGCTCATTTTGTCCACCACTACCATGATGGTGTCATTTTGTTGGGCCAATTTTGGTAATCCCATGATGAAATCCGTGGAGATGGTTTCCCATTTCCATTATGGGAATGGTAGGGGTTGCAACATCCCTACTTGATGTCGGTGTTTTGCCTTAACCTACTGACATTCTAGACATTTAGCCAAGTAATCTGCTATGTCCTTCTTCAATCATCGCCAATAAAACAATTTCCTAATGGATCTCATTATCTTCTGATAACCTAGATGACCAGTATATGGTCTTTTGTGTAGTTCATCCATCATGAACCTCTTCAAGTCGTCACAATTTGTGATACACAACCTACCTTTGTAAGTTAGTAGGCCATCATTCAACAATTGATAACCCTCATACTTCAACTCTGTGGGCTCTTGTTCTAAGTATGATTTTACAGTCTTGAAAAATGCATCTGTTTCTTGTGCAGTTTTGACTCTCTCCCTGACATCCGTTTCACAGCTCCTTACAACTGCCAAGTGAATCACTTTCATACTTCGGCTAAGGGCATCAACCACCCTATTTTATTTTCCTTTGATATGTTTGATTTCAAAATCAAACTCACTAAGGAGAGCCATCCATATAGATTGCCTAACATTAATTTTTGGTTGATCAAACAGGTACCTCAACCCACAATGGTTTGTCATAAGCACAAATCTTCTACCCCGGAGGCAATGCCTCCACATTTTTAAAGCATGCAATTTGGCAGCCAATTCTAGATCACGGGTCACATAATTGATTTCATACTCATTCAATTTTATTCATTCATAGAAAATTACATGTTCTTCTTGCATAAGGACTCCTCTGAGTCCTTCCTTGCAGGCATCTGTACACACAAGGAAGTCCTTGTTTGGATCTACAATCTTCAACATAGGTGCATTGGTTAGAAGGCATTTTAGCTCTTGGAATCTCTCTTCACATTTTGATGTCCAAAGAAATTTAACTACCTTTTTCTCAAGGGAAGTGATTGGGCAACCAATCTTGGAAAATCCTTTTATGAACCTCTTATAGTATCCAGCTAGGCCCATAAAGGATCTGATATCAAATACATCCTTTGGGATATGCCAATCCATAATGGCTTTGATCTTGTCATGATCAACTTCCACCCCTTCTTCAGAAATAACATGGCCTAAGTAATGGACTTGTTTCTGGAAAAAGTCACACTTACTAAACTTAGCATAGAGATGATGTTCTCTTAGTACTTGAAGTACTAGTTGAAGATGTTCTTCATGCTCTTCCATATTCTTGGAATAGATTAAGATATCATCAATGAAAACCAATACAAATCTATCCAATAACTTACTGAGTACATTGTTCATTGAAAACATAAAAGTGGTCGGTGCATTGGTTAGCCCAAATGGCACCACCACAAATTCATAGTGACCATATCTTGTCCTAAAGGTTGTTTTGTGGATGTCTTCATCCTTAATTCAGACTTGATGGTATCCAGACCTCAAGTAAATCTTGGATAAAATTGTATCGCCCCTTAATTGGTCAAACAAGTCATCGATCCTTGGCAAGGGATACTTATTCTTTATGGTCATCTTATTGAGTTTCCTATAGTCTATGCACAACCTAAGTGTGACATCCTTATTTTTCACAAACAAGGATGGTGCTCCCCACGGAGACACACTAGGCCGAATGTATCCTTTGTCCATCATTTCCTTTAGTTGTAGCTTGAGCTCAACCAGTTCTGGTGTACTCATTCTATAGGGTGTTCTAGACATTGGCACCGCTCCTGGTGCAAGTTCTATTGAAAAGTCAATATCTCTTCTTGGAGGTAGACCTGGTACCTCTTCTGGGAACACATCTCTATACTCTCTTAATATGGGGTGGTCCTCTAGGCTTGGTTTGTTGTTATCAACAAAGTCCAACACTTGTATTGCATATAAAGGGCATCCTTTTCTACAATACTTGTTCACTTGAAGGGCTGATATTTGTCTCATTGAGACATGATTTTGGATCCCTTGTAGGGTTACCTTTCTCCCTTTTTCATTTTCACACTCCACAGTTTTATTGTAACAGTCCAACTTGGTTTTATGGGTAGCCAACCAGTCCATGCCAATCAACAGGTCATAAGATCCTAAAGGGAGTATGCTTAGGGTTGAATGGGTGGGTAATCCATTCATAATGAATTGACATGCTGGTATGACCTCTGCTACCTTTCATTTGGTTCCAGTGGCTAGTTGTACAAGCGATGATTTAACATGTTTAACTTGTTGCAATTTACATTTCTCAACAGTTTGACAGGAAACATAACTCAAATTAGAACCAGGGTCAATTAAAATGGAAACTAGATGGTTGGAAATCATACCTTCCATATTCACCATTGAATCTTGGTGGTCGGCTTGTCTATTATCCAAGGCTGCATAAATCTGTGATATGCTCCTAGCCACATCATTAACTGTGGTAGCCTCTTGGACATTGTAGACCCTCCTATTGTTATGTTTCCTATATGGGTAGTCTCTCAGCAGATGTTCTTCTTCACAACCCAAACATTTCAAGGGTTCTCTCTTTCTGTTATCGATCTTACATGAGGTTGCTCCAAAGGGTTTATTTCCACTCAGAGAGGGGAAATTTTGTTGGTATACATTTTTAGTAGGAAGGTTCATCTTAGAACCTTTCCCATAGCTCTTGAATCTTGAGGGTTTAAATCCCTTCTTCTTGAATCCCGAAGTACATTTCTTCTTCCAATCCTCGCGAGGTTCTGTCTTGTTCTTGAACTAATCATAGCAATACCTTGCCTTCTGGATAGTGTCTTGTAAGGTCTTTGGCTCATCAAATTCAATTTTGTCACAGAAGGACTGAGGCAGTCCACTAATAAATCGTTGCATATTTACCTTTTCATCCTTTATGTAGGGCACATACTTTATCAACTTAAGGAATTTATTGATATATTCATCTATGGTGAGTTGCCCCAACTTGAGTTCATAGAACTCCTTGGTCTCCCCATCAAAGTATTTCTCTGATAGATACTTCGCCTTGAAGTATTTCTCAAATTGTTTCCATGACAAGTCCTTCTCATGGATTCCTTTCACATTCCTAGGGTCCTCCCACCTAATGGAGGCCTTTCCATTCAGTTTAAAAATGGTTATTTGAACCTTTAAATTTTTAGAGTAGTCATGGACTCTGAAGTACTTCTTCAAGCCAAGCAGCCAAACTTCTGCTTCTTCCCCCTTTATAATTACTCCATCGAAAGTGGGTGGTTTGGATTTCTTGAACTCTTTAGGGTCATGACTCTTGGAATGTTTTCTCTTCTTTCTTTTCCTCTGGGAATGTGAACTAGTTTTTCTACTAGAAGATTCCTTGGAGTTGTGAGTTTCCTCACTAGAGGATTTTCCTGATGAGTGTCTCTTGGCTCCATGTTGGACCTTCTTTGAGGTGATTCTCCTGGTGTGGCCACTTTTAGGGGCATGCTTTCATATCTCAGGTGGACTTTGGGTTTTCTTCATATGATGTTTGTCCACATGACTGGCTGCTAGTCCATGTTGCAACTGTATTTGTATATCTGATAAGATTTACAGTAGGATTGCATTAATTTCAGTTTGTTTTTCCTTCTCTTTTATCACCTTTCATTTTCAGCCTTACAACTCTATAATTCTACCATGAGTCTTCTTACAGTTTTAGCCAAATTTGGAGGGGTATCCATCGCCCTCCTTTCATGAGTTTATTCCTCTCTATTGTGGGAGATTTCCCCCAATTCGTGGTGTGTCACCATCCTTTATGTTGTAGTTTTCCTGCAGTCTGTTGATAAAAAAAATTCGGTTAGTTAATGATCTACTAGTTTTATGAACAACACATAGTTCAGCTTTTTCAAAACATTTACAATAGTATAAAGTTTCATTCCTTCCTTCAACAGAGGTTTAAATGAGCCTCTTAGGAATGGGGTAAGATAGGGTGTCACCCCTAAAATTTCTCTTCTAATATTTTTAAGTGGCTCTTTCATGATCCCAAGCAAGCAAAATGTTGTAACCATGCTTTGATACCAATTTGTAACACATTCAACCCCTATGTACCCTTTCTAGAGATGGGGCATTAAAATTTCGCTAACTTTAGTCGTCTCGAATCTTCTCTCCGAGATCTCCATTCTCTTCTACTCAACCGTAGCTCTCTAACGGCTACTACCAGACTCAAAACCGAGGTCTAGATTGCAATTTATGGCCTCTCGAAGTTCTTCGGGCATTATCAGACATGGTTCACATGGCTCCACCTCATTCATACCGCACACCCAAGTTCCTAAATCCACGGGGGAGGTTCATCCACTGTCCAATCCAACGACGGGAAACAATCTTCATTTAAAACATGAGCTAGAGGGAAGTTCGACGTTCGGCGCTTCGATGTTGAATGTCCCTTCTCCTTTCTTCACACATATCCTCCAGAGTCCCGAATTCCCAAACTCTTAAAGGAGCCCAAAATCTCTCCACGTGGCTTCGACCTTCGGGCCTTTTGGCTTATAATCGATACTGCACCCCAAACCTCCGGACTCTCGAAGGGTCCACCCTCGCACATGGTGATGTACTAGACAGGGAGTTAAGGACATGTGGGTCCCAAGTACTCCACCTGCCAAATGGACCAAGTAAATAGGTGCCAGGGATGACACGCGGCAAGGCACAAATGAGATGTGGCCCTTATAGTGGGTGACACATGCCACATTTAATGGGAATATAGGGCCTGTGAAACGTACGAATCCAGGTGACATGTGGCACGTCAACCGTGGGTCCATGTCACCATGGGTGATGTCATCATACCATGTCACCTCAGATTGATAGCTTTCCAAACCCATCGATCTCACGGTCAAGGTGTGTCCAGGTAACCCCTGGATCTACGGCCTCTGTTACTTCGTAACTTTGACATTCGAGGGATCCATGGTGTGACTTCCTCCTAGCTCCTAGAGTGGTCAGCATCGGGTTGAACATGGTCTAGATCTAATGGTCAGGGGATATTCTGAAGGGTCCCTAGATCTATGGTCCTCATCACTTCGCAACTTTGACCTTTGGGGGTTTCAAAATTATGGTTGCTCCGCTCTCCCGAAGCAGGACTTCGCCGAAGTATCATACGTGGGACCCTCCACTAGTTGATTGGACAGGTAAGAGGGGTTTTCAACGAACTCCCCAGATCCATGGCTCTCATCACTTCGTAACTTCGATGTTCGGAGAGTTTGGTGCTATAAAACCTTTATTCTCTCGAAGTAGAACTTCGCTGGACTTACCTCGTCGTAGATCCAACGACCAAGGGGACTCTCGAATACCCTCGGATCTACAGCTCGCGTTACTTCGCAATTGATGAATGGATCAGGGTTTAACCGTGGGGCAGGTATATCTGCCACGATTAGGGAGACCGCCATGCACTGGTCAACTTCGTGGGTAACCATAAGCATCAGTTGCCTTCGACCGATTTACAAATGGTAGGGTTGTAATACTACAGAGCTTCAAACTCCCAGAGTTTCGAAGCCATAAGGGCTTAGTTCCTTTCAAGCCTAGTGCAGGGTTCTCAAACCTTGGTTATATGAGTCCTTCGAAAAATCTTGTGGGCTACACACTAATATTTTATCCGTGAATTGGTTAAGGACACAGGAATGAGCCCTCAGTCATACGGGTGAAAGGTTTGAAGGAGGCACACTCCTTCCACATAGCTTGAACTTGACGTTCCCGCAAAGTTAGATTCGAGAGGTCGGTAGGACTTAAACATTCTAGTGAATCCTACCCCGTCTCACTTGCAGACTTTCGTGCCATAACTCTCTAACTGCTAAGTTGAGGAAAGCAGAAGACCATTCAAAAGCATAGGTTCACAGAGAAACAATACATATATCTACCTTAATCATTCAATATAGAACTCAGTCATAGACATATAAATATATTCAATCATCATTTCCATTTAATACACGGAGCATGAAAATACTTATCAGAAAACTAGAAATCATGAAGCGACTACTAAAAGGGGTGCATGTTTCCACCCAAACATAGTCACAACCACTCTTGAACGGATTTAATGCTGGCCACCCCCGAGCTAGACCATGATGCTCTGAGAGAGACTCTTTCTTCTTGCACAATGACAGTCAGGGATGAAGGTTACTCTCCTCCTCCCACAAGATCTTGGCCACTGGTTTTCTCTATACCAAGGAAGGAGGTTTGCACGAGTAGTTCCACAGTCACTCTTCGGCCCCATTTATCAGCTTGAAACGAAAACCCTACCCACAACTCCTTACACCTAGAATGAGCTTATTTCCCACTTCTTCTTCGAACTAGAGAGCTGCAACGCTCTTTTCTCTTCTCGATATTGGTCTTTCGAATCTGCCTCCTTGCAGATCTACCTCTGCCCATGAATTACCTCTTTTCTTTCCTTCCTCAGCAAGGTTACGTGGGTCCGAATCCCCATCTTGTGGCCAGGTCTGGAAGTTTTGTAGATGGGTACTCTATCCCATCTCCTCATTAACTCTTGAGGAGGACTCTTCCAGCTACCAGTTTGATTGGTAATTCGTTTTTGGGTTAGAGGATTGTTCTGAGTTTGATTCATTAAATCTAGTAAGGTACTGGTTTGGTGGGGGGTCATCTCAACCATTTCTGATTTCCCTCACCATCTCTCTCATAGCATCATGGTCTATCTTGGAAAACCCCCCTTTCAATAGTTATGCAACACTATCCATTTTCCATTAATAACATAAAATACATACATTAACCTTTTATAACAAAAAGGTTCATCCAATCTGTTATCACATATAGTTGTCAAGGGAAGCAGGTCGTCCAAGTTCGTGGTCTGCACAAGAAGTGTCCGAGCGCAACATGTAGAGAAGCTCATTTCGGGCTTAAAATACAAACAGACAGGTTGAATTTTACCAGCGGTGGAGATTCCAGATTAACGACCCCCAAGTATTTGGGATTTCAAAATTTCACGAAGTATAACGCCATGAGAAAGGCTCAAGCCCAAAGTCCCGAAGCAAATCTCGGTCGTCAATTTGAAAAGGGAAGATCTGATCCATTGATCTGAAGAGGGAAAATTTGAGTTGTTGAGAGTAGGTCCTCACCCATGATCACAAGATCGACGACCACAGTCCATTGCGGGGACGCGACGTGCTCAGGCGATAATTTTCTTAAGCGGCCCCGCAATTGAAGTCATGGTTTGGCAAAAGTAATACGTGGCAAAAGGTGGTGGATTGCAGGCTCAAAAGCGGTGTGAACCCAAACCACCTTTGAAAAACCCCGCAATCATGTGTTTATATAGCGTCCTATCCGAGAGCAGCGTGTGGCCGTCCCCTGGGAATTAAGCCGCGTTTCAATCCCGAGAAAATAAAGTTAATGAAGTGAGGTGGCAGTTGAAAACTACATCCCACCGCATAAATGGAAAACCAAAAAGGATTGGCAGAGCAGAGCTTGCCTCTGATAGGGGAAGGCATGCGAAGAGGAGACTGCATGTGCAGTCTGACCGAGAAGACACAGACGTATGGAATTGGATGAGAAGCTTGAGCACGCCTCTGTTGGTAGTGGTGAATTTTTTTGAGTATATAGGAGTCATTTTGATATTTTGGAATGGTCGATGGTTGAGCTAGGCTCCCTTATTGTAATATTTTAATGAAGAACACTGGTTCTCTGGTTATGTAACTTGATTTGAGACTTCTTGATTAATCAAGTCAACTTTCTTCTTCCATATTATTTGCCTCTGATACTGAGAGATTTCATGATTGACTGATTCAGATGGATTGTTGTCACTGTATTATGATGAATGTTTGATTATAATGCTGTTATAATGTCTTTCAGTTTCCTTGAAAATTTGAATTCAAGAGGATCTTGTGTTTGAGTTTTTTCCTCCTCAGGCTGTTGGAAGACATGATGTCCATAGAAGACCTCTACACTTTCTCACCAAAGTCTTCCTCCTATTCACCTTTACTCCAACTTACTGACTGAAGTTGATACAAGATCTCAATTGCTTGTGCATGCCAGCTCAGATTTTCTGAGTTAGAACGTTATTATCTCGAGTCTTATCCATTTAACCCCCTTAAAACTCATTTACATTTACTTTATAAACTGATGGGTACTAGGCTTATCCTCATTACAGTCTAAGGGTGATTCCTAGTGCTAAAACAATCCATCATTCACACATATCTAGTCTGCCATAGTCTCTTGGCCAGTTATAGTTATATTTACAAATTGGGGGAAACAAGGGTATTACAAAAACAAGAAAGCATTTGTCATCGAAGGCTCTCGTAGCGATCGATAGATCGAAGAAAAACTAAAAGTTATTGAAGCCACATATGATGACACTTCGGGGATTTTGGAAAAACAAGGAGAGACACTCAAGTGGGGAGATGTGTATCACATGTTTAAGAAATCAAGTTTCTCCACTGATGTCGAAGACCAAGACGAGCTTAAAATATTCAAGAACATCAAAATATCTAGCATATTCAGAGTGGCATCCCACGTCGTTGTCTTCCCTTGTGTCGATGCCATCGGCTGGATAATAAAACACATCAATCTGAGAAATAAATACACTTTCAATTCCAGGGCGGATTCCATAGCATAATTTCGACCTGAAGATTTGGAGAAATGTTACCACCTTGAAAAAGGAGTGAAGAAGATAGACAATAAGCTTCTCATGGAATTCCAACACACAACCAAATAATTGTGTCCCAATTGGTACAAACCTCGACAAACAGTTCAAGCATATGCCCAAGGGAGGATATCCCACAACCGCTTTGAGGAGACCTTATCAATACATGGTGGCTATGATATGCCAGTTGTATGGTGAAGCAGACGCATCCGAATTCTCCCTGTCCTACATGCCTTTGATATATTACAGCGCTAACGAGGGACTGTCATTCAATTGGGATGATATTTTATCAACGAATTTGAAAAAGGCCACCACCGCAGTTGTAGAATCTTAATCTAGGACATTCCCAAGTTTTCACATGTCCCTATATCTCTTGGAAATTATGTGTGTAGCCCATCAGTACCCTAGGATGGGATGGAGATGGCAATGCTTAGATCTGAAAATTCATATATACTGCAAAGTGCTTTGGGAGCACAAATATCGAACATAATACCAAAATATATGTGAGCATTTCCTAGCTCCCTTGTATGAATTTATATTCTGTGCCACAACCCCTTGCATGACTGATAAGGAAATTGTTAGCATCAAAATTCACAGTTTCGAAGATGGCCTAAAGGCATCGCAGAACTTCTAGTAGCACCTGCAAAATGCGCTGCAGTGCCACAACCCCTTGCATGACTGATAAGGAAATTGTTAGCATCAAAATTCACAGTTTCGAAGATGGCCTAAAGGCATCGCAGAACTTCTAGTAGCACCTGCAAAATGCGCTGCAGAAAGTTCTGGTAGCACTGTAGATGCAAAATTTGTGATTGGCTTAGTTTAGTTTCCATCAAGAGAATGCGTTTATGGGATGAAGTCCTGGTTTAAATATTTAAATGGTTTTAGAGGCAAGTATATTCAAAGATGGTTTTGGAGCCATTTTTTACTTAAGTTATGCTCTCGATCATTTTTTAATGTCTGCGGGGTTTTGGTTGTTATATTTATTAATTTTTTTATTTTATTTAAGCCTGCAGGCTCTAACATACATATCACAAGTCAAAGCCTAGCGCACAAGCACTATGCACCAAGTCACAAGGGAGGATCCCACGAGGGGCATTCTTTGCTCAATGCATCGATACAACTTCTAACCACCGGTGGATATAAACACTCGGTAAGTGAATGACCTGATCCATATGGGATATATCCCATACATGGAAGCAAATAAAAAGAGCCATAGTAATGCACAAAGCTCGAGCTAATTCTGCAGGTGTTGAGGCATTGACAATATTTCAGGGATCGAGAAAGAGAACCCACAATGGACCAAATGCATGTACTACGTGTCACCCAATTTTTGTTTTCATCAATCCACAGGTTATTGAAACTCAATCTTTCCATGTCAGCGGAGCCAAATTCCAAATGCAATTTGCTGACAGAGAAGGGATAGGTTCTTCACGGATATTGCTTGCATTAGTTCTGTAATCTGGATCTTATCTTTTCCTAATTACTCAAACAATGAGAGAAAGAGGGCGCCACTGCTCCTGGCAGCTACTGCGTTCAAGGGAGATACACTGGGACCTCTTATCGATGTGGTCATTGATATTGACCCCAATATACTGGTGAGTGTATTTGTTGGGACCTCTTGGGCCTTCACTTACTTTTCGACGACAACAATCATCAAGCAAAAAGATGACAGAGGTGTTGGAGGACATATCATTTGTTGGTAATCCAATTTCACAATTGTTGATGAATCCTATCCTTATATTACACAGAGACTCTTGAAAAACAACTCTCTCGGTCTAAATAATGTTTTAAGATACACTATATATCTGGTGTATTTGATGAAGAGAGATTTATTGATGTCATGGATGATTATGGATTCCTTTTAGAAGTCACTAGAGAGAAACAATGATGCAAAATGTACAAGGGATGGGATGGATTCATTATTTGAGGGAATGGAATCCTATCAACAGTAGGGAAAAACATGCATTTTATTATGTTGAAGTGGCAGATGTTCCTGCAGATACTAGGGATAAAGATGAGATTTTGCAGAGAGAATTCTTTGATACTTATCAGGCCCTTCTTAGTCTTTGTCAAGGAAATCACTTACAATATGATACTTTGCGACATGCCAAGCAATATTCCATGATGGTTCTTTATCACTTACATAATCCCACAACACCTTCTTTTGTAACCACACACAATACGTGCCACCAACAATACCCATCTCTTCGCATTTAGGGTGGAAATCCATTGCAATCAGTGTTTGATCGATATAATGACACTTGCCCTCACAAAATTGGAGATAATGTATTGGCATATGTGAACTTGGTATGTGGCTATTTGAGGAATGCTATTCCAAAATCTATTGTTCATTACGGGAGGCCAAGCATTCATTGCTTAACCATTTCTTCACTGAACTTGGTGAAAGGAGGGAAAAATGTCATTCATAAAATAAATCCCCAGATTCTCGAGCATAAACCAACAGGTGGCAAAGCATGTCGATTCCAAAATTTCTGGCAGCTACAAGATATTTTGGAAATTATCCAATTGCTCTGGGAAATATTCCTCTAGCAATTATCTTCAAGATTTAAAGTGGTATTGTCAACATCTGAAGAAATGAAGGCGATAGAAGATCAGAAATTTAAGGCAACCATATCCAAATTTTAAGGTAAAGAAAACATCTGGCAGTTAAGTGGCATTCAATTCTAGATTTCCAGGAAGTTAGTTCTAGATATACTTCATCGAAGGGATTTTAAATGGAAGTTATCCTCGTTGTTTTGAGTGGGGGGGCGCGGGGGCATTCGAGAGATGGAAGAGCCGAGAGGTCTGAAGTAGAGTTTTTTCAAGATCCAAGAAGGAGCTGCAGGGGATGTGAAGCTTTTGTTTTAATTTGAAGACCTGTCACTTTCTATGTATAAGATTTCAGCTCATAATAAAAATTATGATCAGTTTGTTCTCCTTATTCCAGTCTTCATCTTTTCTTTATATTCATCTGCTTAGATATGTGTATCTTATATAGGAAATATGTATGCAATTTCTGTGTTGAAAGGATTATTGTATAGGATATGCTCTAACTCTTGCCACAGACTTATCTGAGTTCTAATTCGGGTTTAGAAAGGTTTTTTGAATACTGAGTTATTCTTTCTACTGTGAGATACATTGAAGATCATGATGCTCTTTGATTATCTTATAGTTTTGTTCCTCATACTTCTTCATTACATTTATCTATAAGCTTTGTGGCTGATCTAAGTTTTGTTACCCTGACTTGTTGCACACACACTGTTAGATTAGGTCATTATATTTAATAGACTCCATGCCCAATGGCCTTACTGCTTTTCTTGATAATTTTACCACTCTCATAGTTTCCTAAAAACCCAACTCAACCAACCCAATCCAATTTGATTCCAAGATGTGCTAGGCTTGTTCCCTCAAGCAGACTAGGAACAAATTTCAGTGCTAACATCTTTTGGCGCCGTTGCCGAGGACGGAAGTGAAGAAATCTTCCTTAGGAGAACAACATTGATCAGATTCAAATTTTGATGGTGAACAAGGGTTGGTCACATATTCGATACTGCATCATTCACTTGGTGACTCCACTCCATGAAGGAAGAACCTATTGGCGACTTCACTGATACGAGACAATATTAACAATGGAAGCTATCTTGGCTCGGAGGTATGCTTTCTGTGATTTCTCAAATATATCCAGTTTTCCACATCTAGTGTCGACTATAACTGAATAGGATGATTATCTTCCGAGTTTCAGAGGAAGCAAGCATGATCATCCCGGTGAGCACTTATTAAATTTTCATAAATGCATGCTTGAACATCGTTTTGTTCACGAGGATGTCTTAATCAAGCTGTTAAGATTTTCTTTAGAAGAACATGCTCGTGAATGGTGTCAATCCCTTCATGCTGCTAGCATTCATTATTTGAAGGAGTTTCATACTGCCTTTCATCATCATTACAAAAAGATTTATCTGGTTGATCTTATGTTTGATAACTGTTGTAAAGAATCTGAATTCCATATCCAACATTCAATTAGTATTCCTTCTGATTGTGAGGATGTTGATGATAGTCATATTGTAGATACATTTGTCTTTGATTCAAATGTCTCTAATAGTTTTGACTATGATATCAAGAATGCCTCAGATTTTGATAAAGAACAAGTTGCTGGCATGCATCTAGTATCCCAAGAGCTACAAAAGCAGTTGATCTTTCCCTTTGGAGTAGATATCAAACAAGATTTGATTAGTAGTGAAATCAGCCCGCAACCATGTTCAGATTCGCAGATAGCTGAAAGTGGAAGCCTTCATGGGAAAGAGGATATGCAAAGAATATTTGATCTTCAGTTTCAGACAGAGGTAACCTTTTATTGTCATAATTCCACATCTTCTGCTTTTCATGATCTGATTGTTATCTATATGAAGGAATTCATGGATTCAAGGTTTCGGTCTTCGTTTCATGATAAATCCGAAAATCAAACTTACAATCAAGTGTTGATTTTTGTTCTGGTATTCATTTTGCTGAAACACATACAAAGAGTTTGGCTTGTTAGTTAGATACTTGTATGGATTCATTAGAAGCATGATTTTACCTGATCAAGAAAAAACATACTTGATTACAGTAAGAGTAGGAAGAATAAAGCTCGGTTCTCCAACAACTTATTTGTAGCAGTTTGCTTTCGTTATATGATGTTTTCCAGTTTCAAATAAAGAGCGAAGGTGCTCTCAGGCATACGGGTTTTTGTGGACAAAGATGAATGGATAAGGCCATTGAAACTACAAGGTTTCTTAGAACCTGTTTTCCAGTTTCAAATAAAGAGCAAAGGTGCTCTCAGGCATACGTGTTTTTGTGGACAAAGATGAATGGATAAGGTGTTTTTGTGGACAAAGATGAATGGATAAGACCATTGAAACTACAAGGTTTCTTAGAACCTG
Organism: Picea sitchensis; assembly: GCA_010110895.2. Lineage (NCBI taxonomy): Eukaryota > Viridiplantae > Streptophyta > Pinopsida > Pinales > Pinaceae > Picea > Picea sitchensis. The sequence continues at coordinate 24,823 of SNQJ01S0013322.1, read as the reverse complement.
TTTTCCAGTTTCAAATAAAGAGCAAAGGTGCTCTCAGGCATACGTGTTTTTGTGGACAAAGATGAATGGATAAGGCCATTGAAACTACAAGGTTTCTTAGAACCTCACGAGGAGGTCTCTATCCCCCATGAAGCCAATGTTAACATCAAAATTCACAGTTTCAAAAATGGCCTAAAGGCGTCGCAAAACATCTAGTAACACCTGCAAAATGCGCTGCAGAAAGTTCTGGTAGCAAAAATGGCCTAAAGGCGTCGCAAAACATCTAGTAACACCTGCAAAATGCGCTGCAGAAAGTTTTGGTAGCACTGTAGATGCAAATTTTGTGATTGGCTTAGTTTAGTTTCCATCAAACGAATGCGTTCAAATTTTGTGATTGGCTTAGTTTAGTTTCCATCAAACGAATGCGTTAATGGGATGAAGGCCTGGTTTAAATCTTTTAAAGTTTTAATGGTTTTGAAGGCAAATATATTCAAAGATGGTTTTGGAGCCATTTTTGACCTAAGTTATGCTCTCGGTCATTTTTTAATGTCTGCGGGGTTTTGGTTGTTATTTTTATTAAAACATTGTTTTTAACTAAGCTCGCAGGCTCTAACACCAAGGCCAAGCACCAAGCCACACAACATATATATCACAAGTCAAAGCCTAGCGCACAAGCACTATGCACCAAATCAGAAAGGAAGGATCCCACGAAGGGCATTTTTAGCTCAACGAGTCGATTCAATTTTTAACCACTGGTGTATATAAACACTTGGTAAGCAAATGGATCGATCCATATGGGATATATCCCATACATGGAAGAAAATAAAAAGAGCCAAAGTAATGCACAAACCCTGAGCTAAGTCTGCAGGTGTTGAGGCATCGACAATATTTCAGGGATCGAGGAAGAGAATCCACAATGGACCAAATGCATGTACTACGCGTCACCCAATTTTTTTTTTCATCAATCCACGGGTTATTGGGACTCAACCTTTCCATGTCATTGGAGCCAAATTCCAAATGAAATTTGCTGACAGAGAAGGGCTAGGTTCTTCACGGAGATTGCTTGCATCGGTTCTGTAATCTGGATCTTATCTTTTCCTATTTACTCGAACAATGAGAGAAAGAGGGCGACGCCGCTCCTGGAAGATACTGCGTTCAAGGGAGCTACACTCGGACCTCTTATCGATGTGGGGTGGGGAGAGGGCCGCGGGCATTCGAGAGAGGGAAGAGCCGAGAGGTCTGAAGTAGAGTTTTTTCAAGATCCAAGAAGGAGCTGCAGGGGATGTGAAGCTTTTGTTTTAATTTGAAGACCTGTCACTTTCTTTTTATAAGATTTCAGCCGATAATAAAAAGTATGATCAGTTTGTTCTCCTTATTCCAGTATTTATCTTTTCTTTATATTCATATGCTTAGATATGTGTTGCTTATATAGGAAATATGTATGCAATTTCTGTGTTGAAAGGATTATTGTAGAGGATATGCTCTAACCCTTGCCACATACTTATCTGAGTTCTAATTTGCATTTAGAAAGGTTTTCTGAATACCGAGTTATTCTTTCTACTGTCAAATACATTGAAGATCATGATGCTCTTTGATTATCTTACAGTTTTGTTCCTCATACTTCTTCATTACATTTATTGATAATGTTTGTTGCTGATCTGAGTTTTGTTAGCCTGACTTGCTGCACACAGACTGTTAGATTAGGTCATTATATTTAATAGACTCCATGCCCAATGGCCTTACTGCTTTTCTTGATAATTTTACCACTCTAATAGTTTCCTAAAGACACAACTCAACCAACCCAATCCAATTTGATTTCAAGATGTGCTAGGCTTGTTCCCTAAAGCAGTCTAGGAACAACTTCCAGTGCTAACAAAAATAACAATCATGAGAATAATTGGAGATTGGTATCTCATGGAACATGGAACTTACATAAGGGTGTATGGTGAAATGAATCCCTCTCATATGCTTCCTTGGTTTGTGCTAGATAAGTTAGTGCTCCAAGAAGTGGCATATCAAACCATAATCCACGGGGTAGGTGGAATACTATATCAAGGTTAGAAGGAAATATGGCCACCATAGTTGTTGTATGTAGGCACATACTTCTTTGAAAACACCAAGAAAGCTCATGCAGAGGTCAACACTTTGCTATCTTACCATTTCAGAGAAGAGTGGTTATGAAGGCACTAGCCCAAGAATGTCATAAGAGACCACTTCAACAAGGTAGGACTTCCATGGGAATACATGACATATATTTGGGATGAGGAATAAGTGCATCACAATGCATGAACCTACAATGACATCATCTTATAAAGACGTGGTCAACCCATAGGGAGGATCGCAGATGAAAAAAGAGCGAGATAAGGAGCTCGAAAGAAGGCACAACATGAAGTGGTTGAAAGATCATCCCTTGCATCAGTCTCTGTACACTTAGGATCGACATAAGAAGAGGAAACTCCAACTGATAAGAAAAGAAGGGATAGGAAGAAAGTCAATAAGAAGAAGAATGACACTACAAAGAAGAAGTGGACAATCGAAGCAGAGAAGGCCAAAGACAAAGCTGAAGCAATAACCACGACTAAAGTGGAAGCAAAGGATGCAACACAAAGAGAGGTCGAACAAATAACAACCAAAGAAAAATCAGAAGCGGAAGCAAGAGAAGCTACAAAAAAGGTAGCCAAAGAGGAAAATGATAAGATAGATGAAGAAGAGAGGCATAATAAAGATGTTGAGATAAGAAACGATGGCACTAAACCAATGGATATTGATATCCTAGAAGTGTCAACAACAGACACCATCACAAAGGCACCATTCAACAATTTGGGACTAGGGCTTTGAGCTCCACTTCAGCCGAGTGAGGTTCCAAATTTCATAAGCTTCACTTATGACAACAAGTCTAGGAAGAATGTGCAATAACAAATAAAGAAAGTGCCAACAATTCAAGGGAAGCCAATCTCGGTCCTTACATAATTTCCCATAACATGATATGTTAGGGATAATCCTATAGCTACCGCTACAACTGGCACCATATTCATGAGCACTAATGAAGAAAATATTAGGAGGTTGTGCTAGCAGAACCAAGAAAAAGAAGAAAGAATCGGGGAATTGGAAGAGAGGCTTCAACAAATGAATGTAGATGAAAAGAGTGTCCAGAATTTCAAAGCAAGTGCCAAGAAAATAAGAACATAGATGGAAGAAGAACTCATAGACATGTATGCAAATCTACATCTCTTCCAGCAAGCAACCACCACTATTATAGATTAGTATAATCAAGTACAAGCAAAGCTTACACAATTTAAGACGATCCGGGAAAATATGGGTTACATTGACCAATGGATCACAAAGAATCCTGATGCACCAACCGAGCTTTATCGCCCCTCTAAAATGGAGAGGAAAACATATATTCACTCATTAGAGATTTGTCAACAGGATAGTCAAAGAGTTGATAAATAAACCACCAAATCAATTCCAATATGCTTGAAATTACATAAGGTTGCTTAAGAATTAATCAAAGGATGTCGACTCCCTCAGTTGGAAGAACTCAGATCGAACCTCGCCATGGAAGAGTTACTGAAAAAAAACCAAGACAACACTAATCATCCAGGAATAGTCACTGAAACAACCGCCAAAGTGACCACAATCCGGATAGAGCAGCATACTGTACATCCTTCCAGAGTCCACACCATGATCCAAGCATTTATGGCTACTCTGTATAAGGATATGTTGTTCACCGAGGAGAACATAGCCATGCACAATGCAACATTAGAAGAACTTCTATACCAAAGGATCATTTCGTTGTATGATTAGCTGGAGGTGTGGACAATTTACCTCAAGGACAAAAATTCTAAATAAGACAAAATAACAATCATAAATTGCCATTACCTATCTTCTATTTTGTCGTTTTCTCAACCAACTTTAATCTTGTCCTCATTATGTACACTTGTCACTAAGTAAAATGAAACTAAACAGTTTTGTAACAACTTCTTTAAAAGGAATACAAAGAGTCACTTAGGGTTTACAAGTGATTGTATATAAGAAAGAAGACGCCCATTTTAGAAAGGCTCTTCAAGCACTGTATAGACTCAAGAACTAATTCAAGGACTTATACTTTGTTAATGAATATTAAGAAGCCCTCAGGGTAAGTTTTTTGTAAGGAAGAAGAATTTATGTGCGTGGTTGTCTTTGTTGTGAAATATTTCAAGTGAGATGTATGTTGTTCACATGGACTGTAAGAATGCTTGTTTTCCTATAGAATGATCTTATGCACTCTATGTTATTCTACAATTTTGATTATTCTTTCATATATCTTTACGTCCTGAGATTGTTGAGTTGTTAACATATGCATAAATATAATTTATACTATTCTGGTTATATGTATGTATGCACATGTTTATATGTATGTATGCACATGTTTATGACCTTGCACCTTCATTTCAACTACCTATGTGAGGGTTTATGCATAGTTTGGTTTCATTTACAACTCATCCCGTTACTTTAGTATGCTCCTAGATAGGATAGGATATGATAGACTAGTAATAGGTTAGTTTGATTTCAATACATAGTCTTCATCTACATCTTTGCATTGCATACCCATTCATCATCCATCTTCATCGGTATAACAGACTGCAACCGATAAACCCAAAGAATAACAATGGCAGCCGAACCGAATTCTAGATGGGTCTCCTAAACCAAATGGTGCATAGTCTAGTTGGGACCGTGTACCAGGGAGTACTCCTTACTATTGTCGGGTGAATTTCCCCCCATCAATATACATCTACTAGGTTTTTTTGTTTTTCCTTTATTTTATTGTTTTTTTCTTTTTTTCTTTTGGGCATGGTAAATAACTCTTTTCCACATCTAGCACCCTAGGAATGGGTTAAGTTCATATGATTAGGAATTTTTGTGAAGATTTTTGGATGCATTTATTACATTTTATTACTCTGGGCTTTAGATTATTTTCTAGGATTCATGTAAGCATTTGGTGGTTTTCATTGTTGGGTGTATGTTTTCTTTGAGAATTGAATTTCACAAAATGATAATAAATAATATAAATAGATATAGTGATTCTACGGTTGGTAGGAATTGTACTAATTTTATATTATTTTTCTCATGTAGTTTTCACTTCTGGTTCTAGATTGATTTGAAATTTTAATTTTGGAATATTCAATAAGATTCCAAATGTCAATTGTGGGAAGGAAACATCAAGACATAGGGATGTATTATCATACTTTTGAAAGCCTCAATCCAAGAATCCAAATTCTCTTCATGCTTTAAGCTCTTTTGAGCAATCTATTAGTGAGAGAGATGTTAACTATTGTGAGAATGCATCTAATATCCATGCAATGGATGACAAAATAGGTTCATCTAGTGATCAAAATGAGATAAATTCATTTTTACCATAAATTGGCAATAAAATGTAGATTTTTTTTCCTTAGAAGGTGATATGATTCATTCACGAAAAAGGAAAAAAGGCTAATGGGACATAGGGATTCCAACTAGAATGGGTCTCAAAAATTTTGTTTATTGAACCAATATCTCAATAAATGAAAAAGATACTTCACAAGAAGTTAGATACATTATATGTAGTTGGAAACTTGGCAAGGCTGTGAAATTGTAGATGAAGCTAGATATAATAGAAAAGCATGCCGGAAAGGTGTATGATAAGAAAATTGTAAATGACGAGGATAAATTTATTATCAAATGGAAATCTTCTAAGGAATCTCGACATTTCAAATATGAAGATGAATATAAGAAATACCTAATAAGTAAGGGAAAAATCGAGGCAAGTGGAGAAACCATCACATCTCTATTTGGAAAGACGATGGAAACAAATTTGTTATATAAGATGACACAATTAAGCATTGTATTTCACATCTTATCTAGAGGTCATCCTATGAGAGATTATCCATATTACATGAAATATCTATATTTTCTTCAAGTGATGAATTTCCAATCTTCTCATTGGTTTGTAATGAGTAGTTGGGAATGAGAAAGATATCTAGCTCAAGTAGAAAAGGATGATATGAAAGAGAAGATTTAAAATGCTAGGATTTTGTCATTTTCTTTGGATGAGGTTACAACTATTGATAACACTTCATGGATCTATATGAAAATTTATATGGTTAATGACCATATTAGATATTCCTATCTACGTCGGATTCATAAAATGAAGGAGAATTCTACAGATGGAAATATTTATGAACTTGTTATTAATAGTTTGAAGGAAATTGTTGGTATGGATCATTTAATGATCACAAAAAAGTTGGTATGTATCAGAGAGAATGTAGCATTAGTAATGCAAGGATAAAGAAATGACCTTTGTGTTAGACTACAACTATCAACTTCATCATGTATGCTTAGTATTCATTATATGGCTCATATGATGAATATTGCATTTAAAATAGTAAGCAAATTTCCATTGGTTTCAAAAGTTGAAGATATTTTATGTGGGGCTTCTGCATACTTTTTTCATAGTCCCGAACAATTTGATGAGTTTCAAAAATTTGTTGACAGTGTTACAAATGGAAAAAAAAACTATAAAATATGTTGATACAAGATGGCTCTGATTGAATAGACTAGTTAAAAGACTATTTAGTGAGTACCAATCCTTGGTAGAGGTGATGTATGAACATTGCTTAAGTGTAGACAAAACTCAAGATCTTATCTTTTGACTAATTGATATAGAGACATTATTAATATTGGTTGGAATTATCCCTATGCTATATGAAATGAATGTCCTACTGAAAATGTCTCAGAGTTGTACAATGTGTATTACATAATACACAAATGAACAAAATCTAACATGCCTTGCATTAGATAATTTGTATACAATGCCAGAGTCTTTTACATGTCCACAATTTATCAATTGGACTAGGATATATAGAAGATATTGATTTAAAAAAAAATAAACAAAAATGAGTAATATTTATATTAAAAATAGGCTGCAACCGAGTTGGACAACATAGTAATACAAAAAAATGATGCCTCTTAACAAAAACCAACATAACCATCAAGCCGTATGTGTCAGGTATAGAGAGGTCTAGATTATCCTTTGCAGAGGATTTTGAATTTTTTATACTAGTATGAACTCTAGAAAAGACACCTAATGTTAAAACTATTCTACATAACATAAAAAATACTAGTGAAAGACATTAAAAATACTAGTGAAAGACATGCTTGTTGAGTGCCTCATATTCACTGATATTAGTAGGCTATGATTCTTGATTGCCCATGTGCATGTCTTTAATCGTTTGGTGGATTGTTTCCTCTTCCTTGGGACCATCAAGGACATAATTCACTAACATTTTTAAGTTTGAAGAAACATATTAGGAACCATTATTAATATTACAAACCATATTCCTTAACATTGTGCATTCAACTTCTAAAACCTGAATTTTCCTTTTTTGTTGCATGAGGGTGTCTATGATCACTATGATTTGAGAAATGCATTGGTGTTCATTTTCACTAACCTTTGTTGTTACCAAGAATATGAATGTCCTGTGTTGTTAATGAAGTCCTCATACCTGCAAAAAACTGTGCATTTCTTGGATTTCTCTGCAATCCATATCCCAAACCCATAGTTACATGAACAAAGAACGCACAAAAACACCCAAAGGGATGGATCCAAAGGATGAACCATACCTTTCTAGATAGAAGACACAAAAGACACCTAAAAGATCAAATTTATAGCTTGAGAAAGAGAATACATGATAGTCTTGAGATAACATAGCACATAAAGGCAAGAGACTTGCTCAGAGTGGTCTTTGACAACTGGCTCGAGGATACCTTCATGAGATCATTCAAAACCCATGATTTAGAATTCAAAGCATCCCCCAATACAAGTTTAATCAAAATCAAAATGATGAGAAACCCAAACCCCCAAATTCCAATGCTAAAAACCAAGTAAAAGAACCCAGAGCTAATAGATATCCATTCGGGAACTAACACAAAGCACCAAACCAAGATAGAAACCACTAGAGTCTATTCCAAAACAACTTTAACAACACCAAAGAACACCGACAGAGCTCTCATTAGAAGGCTTACTTGAATATCCATCAAAACCAGAGTCGACTACCACCAATTCTCCTTGATAGTTGTCTCTTCAACACCTTCCCCCTGAGCCATAATCCCACCTTCCTTCTACATAAGAACTCCCCAAGTTTCAAATCGTTGGCAATGCATTAAAGATAGCATATGTGGGGATGTTGTAAGGGTGATGCACATTGTATCCTGCCTCCATGTAAATATACTACAATGGCTTTGTTGAGTTGATATATGTGGTTTAATGGGCTTGGAATGTGACAAGATGCATAATTTAACATTAATCACAAACCTAGGGGATGGCTTGGAAAATAATTACCCAATTTCTCCTCAAGGTTCCTTCATTCAAACTTGAGGCCTCATTGGTGAGGGTCTTTGGTTGCTTATTTAGGGCCCTCAAAACTTGGAAAAAGGTGATATCCTTGAAATGAATAGCCTCTTTTTTTAATTCTAGCAATGAGGCTAACCACCTTACTATTAGATGGACTTTTCTTATTGTTCATAAGATTGATGATTATGGATGAATCCACAATACCTATCAAAGTCTTCACGTTGGCCACATTTATCAATAAAAGTCCTTGAAGGAGAGAATACGCCTCTATCTGATTGTTTGTGTCTATCCCTATTCCCCATTCATAATTCAATTCTTGTTTCCCACTAGGATCAAGGATGATCCCCCCCACACACTTGCCTCCCCGATTTTTTTTTTTTTTTTAAGTTTGATGAAAAAATGATACTATCTATGGTAGTGTGTGGGTATATGGTTCCCTTTCATTATATTGGTAAGACATGGCGAATCACCAAAGAGTGTGATGTGTCAAGAGACCGATTCAACAATGTTGTGATTTTAGTAAGATTGAAAATTCTTTAGTAGAGAATGTGAAGCATAACTTAAAAGAATATGTTGAGGTGCATACTTTTACATTTAATAGGTGAACATGAATGAAGATACAATTTGTGAATCATGATTAGACAAATATGTTCATTAACATTATGTGGACATTTTGTAAAATTGAAAACGGTGTTATATTTCATTTTAATGTTTTGTGAGAGGTAGCTTATTATCTTTCTCTTATAAATATTATTCATTTTGATTACATCTCATGCTTGAAAATGGGGAGATCCATGCTCTAAAGATGCTAATACAGATGCATTACAATCATCCATTAAAGTTGTTGAGTGTGTTGAGGTAGAGATTGTCGAGCCTATTGATTTAGGTAGTGCTTTAAACAACTAGTTTCTTTGTAGCTATATTTTATTTATTGAGGAGGATGGTTAGGTCCCACATAATTTGTGAAAATTGATTTATACCAAGTGTAGTAGGTTAAATGAGTTTCACACTTTGATCGTGTGCTCAATTGTATATTGCAAACATTTTTTTTCTAAGGAGGTTTGAACTTAATAGCATGCAAGTAGATGTAATGAGTAAATTTAGCAAATTAGCTAGGATTTTGTTTATAAGGTGTTATAGTGCAAGAGTATATGGAAAATCCAAAGTGAATAAAAAATCATGTAGGAAATTTTATTAAGTCAAATGCCAACCAATTTTCTAGGTTTTATGATCTAGGAGAATGTCTCGTGTTTTGAGCCTAAATTCAAAATGGATCTTATGACTTAAAACTGACATGGATGTTGATGTATTATGTGTTTTGAGCCTAAATTGAAAATTGATCATATGTATTTTGTGTTTGAGACAATATTTCCATTCTTCATGAATCATTAATGTTAGAGACTCAATAAGACCATTGCATGTCCAAAATGAGTGACTTCTATTAAGGTAGGCTAATTTGAATTATTGAGCCAATAATTCTTCTTTTTTGTGTTAGCAAATTGTTAAAGAGGCCTGCTTTTGCATATTTCATTTCCTAGTACTCCTATTTTTTATTGGTTACACATGTCATGTCCTATGACTCGATGGTCAATCATCTATGCATGGTCAACAATGTGATATATCATTCTAGATTGAATTTATTATAACCAACAATCTAATTTACAATTTTTAGGTCTAACTTTAAACACACTAGAGGTTTTTATGGTCTCTTTTGTACCCAATAGTTGACATTTATGACTAGTGGGTGCTTTTGTGCCCTTCAATTATAAGGCCTAATCTATACCCAACATTTATTACAAAGTTGTGTGTCTTTTAATTTTTTTATAGCCAACAAAAATATAATGAATAAAAACAACCTATCTTCATTGTAAAGAGGTCCCTTTTGGGTACAAATGGATGATTAGAGAGGAAGTAATGCATGGAATGTGACCTATTGACATTGTTATATTGTTGGAGTTATTAATGGATATAATCATGTGCCCTCTTATTTAGGAACATCCTATGATGCACTTGAAAAGTCCTTTCATAATCAATGAGTCAGTGATGAAACATTCCTAATAGAAGTGGTAAAGGAAAGATTAATCTCTTCCAAACTTGAGAGAAGTGCAGATCGGGATCAACACATATAAGAACTTTGTAGTGAAATATGTTCAAAGTTGAAAGAGGGATATGCAAGCATGTATAATAATAACCCTAACCAACACAATCCCAAATGATTAGAAAGTTGTATAGAGGAGAAACAAATTATGTTTCCTTTTCCAAACATGGAAAACGAGTATATTACATTGTAATGAATATACTTTCTTATTACTATATGTGGTTTTATACTTTATCAAAAGATTCACCAGAAGTTGACAATGTTTTATAATTCAGTGAAATATTTTCCAACACTTTACAAGGTTTTATAATTTAGGGAAAGGTTCGCTAAGATTTTACATTCAGTAAAGGATTTACCAATATCCAATAAGAAGTGCACATCATGATCAACACATATAAGAACTTTGTAGTGAAATATGTTCAAATTTGAAAGAGGGATATGCAAGAGTGTATAATAAGAACCCTAACCAACACAATCCCAAATGCTTAGAAAGTTGTATAGAGGAGAGACAAATTATGTTTCTTTTTCCAAACATGGAAAATGAGTATATTACATTGTAATGAATATACTTTCTTATTATTATTTGTGGTTTTATGCTTTATCTTAAGATTCACCAAAAGTTGACAATGTAAAGATTTGTCAACAAATTATATAGACATATTATATTATTCATAAAATAGCCTTCTAGTTTTCTTAGATATCATTGGATTCAACCATTTATTATACATATACATTTAGGGGGGCTTCTTAAAAAATTATCTCCAGGAAAAATAACCTAAAAAGTTTTAAATAATTATATAACTTGCATGTTGTTCTAGTTATATACCCTACCCACCTCTGGATTTTAACTTACAACTTCCAATGAGGAAACACATGTTCTTAACCATTAGACCCACACACCAATATCTTTATAAAATTTCCAACAATAATTACCACTTTTCCAATGTTTTTGATATCAATTGGATTGGAGAAATCAGATATCTAGACAAAATATCAACCCATGAATTAAAGTCAATTTTCAAGACTACCATTATAACCCTGATTTATATACACAAAGCCCACAATCACACAGAACACACCACACACCACACATACACCACTTCTCTTTCATATTTATATATTTTTCAAGTTTATCAACCCATGAATTAAAGTCAATTTTGAGGACTACCATTATAACCCCGATTTATATACACAAAGCCCACAACCACACATCACACACCACACATACATCACTTCTCTTTCATATTTGTCTATTTTTCAAGTTTATCCTGCAAAACCAAATAATGCCATTGAAAAAAGGCAACCGGTTTCAAATTTCACCCCAATGTCGGTGTTGAAGGTAGTACATATTCAATTCCTTTATTAAATATGCAAAATAAACTAACGAAATCTGTGAGAATGTTCCGACCCCAAAAGCAAAGCCATCGATGCTGAAGTAGAGAGTGAAGGTTGGCACATGGATTTTATATAACAATAACGTGTGTACGTACAACTAATAATAGTGGTAACTTGTACTTTATATATCTCTTTGGCTTGTCTTTTGAGGGATGATAGCTACTACCTTCCATTTGCATTTTCCCTTTTTATTAAAAAAAAAATGGATCACAACTACAACCCTTTCTTTTTTCCAATAGAAAATTCGCTCAAAATTATATTAGTGTATAATTTTTTTTACATCTTCAAGGATCCTTGATCAAAAACTGATCTCTGATGATCTAGCTAGACACTATTCTGTCACAAAGGACTGTCCAAAAAATACCTTATACAAAACCACTGAGCATTGGTAATACTAACACATAAAGAAGTTCATCTCCTCAAAATATCTAAAAACTTTTGGATCCATGTGTCAACATCATGAATAGACTCAATACAAAGGAGGAATTTAAAAAAGTTTTAAATGATTTTGAGGACTTGTCGTTCCTCTTTCCCATGAAAAATATGATAATCTTTCTTTTGGCTCCAAGAGAGCTTGTTTTGATACTCGATCTTCCTCCTTATTGAATTCCCTGAATATATGATGAAAGCATATACCTTGAAATAAAGTACCCACTTTGGTAAATTTAACTACAACCCTTTCTTTTAACATAGACAAAAAGAGGAATGATATCAAATATATTTTCCTTCTCGACCCAGAAATGTACCCACTTTGGTAAATTTAACAATCAATGTAAACTTGCATTTTTGTAATATTATGTTGCTTATGTATACTTTCTAAACAAATTTAGTGTAAAACATGATTGAAATCACCATGGAATTTACCAAAACATGTTGCTTATGTATACTTTCTATGGGAATCAATGATGGAATGAGAAATGGTTATAAGTTTCACCCAATTCCCAAGCCATACTTGTATGGAAGAGAGGAAAAGTAATAGATGTTTCATTGCTAGAGGAAGTTAATGAGATAGATTTATATGGGAACCAAGGATGGAATGAGAAAATTTTATAAGTTTCACCCAAATCCCTAGTCATACTTGTCATGAAGAAAGGAAGAGAGGAAAAATAATAGATGTGGAAACAATAGAATTACGAGTTTCCTTGCAGCAACAATAAAAGAAGATTTCAGAACGAAGCATGAAAAGACTACTGGTGAGGTAAACTTTAACTCCTCCTTGTGCTTGGAAAACCCTTCTTTCTATCCTCTTACAAAGGGTGGCAAAGCATGTTTTGAAGATAGAATATTCATGTTGGTGGATTTGTTGTTCTTAAACCCTCTTAACTAGTGTTGTAGGGAGAAGGAAGGAAACCCTAACAAAGATCTAGATTGGATTGGAGAGTTGGAAGGGATTGAAGGTTTCAAAAATAACACTTTAGGAACCCTAGGTGATAGAGTTGTGGGTAGTGTAGTGAA
>SNQJ01S0013322.1:0-11515 GCA_010110895.2 Picea sitchensis | reverse complement strand
ATTTACGGTGACACATAGTTATATGCGGTGGAATATTTCCATTATCCCTTCACGAAATGCGATGTTTCTTACATGGAAAAGCATATATACCAAGAGATAAGGGTCGAGGGCTTAGGCCCTTGTACCTTTTATCCTCCATTTAAAACTTTATACCAACTTAAATAATTTCGGTGATATGTATGGTTAAGTAGCACTTTACTGGCATGATGGTAGTGGAGGGTTTTGTTAAGGCTTTTGGAGGTTATGGAGGTTGTGGGTTCAACCCCTATCAACTCCATTATTTTAATAAACCATACCAATGTAGGAAAATGGGAGGTTGTCACATCGAAACCTCTCATTGGCTCTCCATTCTCATGTGTCAAAATGTGATTCGTCCACTTGAATGTACGATCTAACGAGTCACCTGGAAATTGGATATGCCACGTCACTTTTAAGTTCATGTGCCACGTGTCACCCTTTTTCCTCTGTTGACTTTTTATTTTGACCTAGTTTGACTTGAACTTTGACGGCTCATAACTTTTTCATACGAACTCCATTTTACTTGTTGTTTGTGTCGTTGTTTGCACCATTGGAAAGCTAATAATGAGCTCTATGCATTGTTGTTGTTTTCCTGATTGTTTGAGATGGTCCAATTTTGAACTTTTATGAATCCCTTGGGACCTCTGCGAGCGTTCTGGATCCTTCTGTACCTCTGTGAGTGTTCCTTAGATCCTCCTGGATCACACCTCCCCACTAAAGATCTTTTGGACCTCCAAAAATATGGATTATTCAGAAATGAAGTGACAATGATTTCGTCTCACTTGTCCAGTATCATCCATCCTTCCTTCTTAGACAATGAGCACCTGACTCATCACAACCATAATGGAGACTGAAACAACACTACCAACCAAGTTAACCGTTCCCTTAAATTCACAAACTCTACCATTCATTGTTGCAGTAGCCAACCATATTCCACTAATTAGTAATAAATTGAACAACAAAATTGATTATACAGATGTGAAAAAGAATGAACCATCAACATATCTGCCCTTCTTAACATGAATGACATCAACCAAGGGACCTGTTCTTCTTTCAATCTTAGGATGTAAACTTGGATCTTGGATACTAGTATTAGCCAGCATGTGCACTGTAGTGGAAACTATCAAATTCGTCTTCATTTGATGAGCTCTCACAATGAACTCAATCCCATCCTTGAAAATATGATACTTATTTTGTTCCCTGTAGAAAATGACCTTCATGTCATACAAGTATGGACTTCCCAAAACCATACTGCAAATGTCGAGTGGAACAACATCTAACTCTACCTCATCAATAAAACTGGATGTGATCGCAAACCGTAACTTGCATTTCTTACTTTCATGTACCTGAGCATTATCGCAGATCCATGCCAAAGGATATGGTCTCGGATGTGGCCTAGTTTCCAATCCCAAATTATGAACAACTTGATCTGAAATAATATTCACTTGTAATCCACTATCAACAAGTGTATCAATCTTAGTGTGCTTTGAGATAGCTCGTAAATGAAACAATTATTTTCTTTTCCTTTCATCGGGAATTACTTTAGACTTTGCAGAAGAAGTACGCAAACTAAAACTTGCAATGAAATATTTACCTTCGATTCCCGTAGTTGTAACCTTGGTTCCATCCTCAGAATCTGATCCAAGATCATGCACCATGGTTGTGGTCTTCTTTCTACCCTTTCTAGGCTTAGCCCATTTCGGCTTCAATTCTAGATGCAACTTGCAACAATGCTTCTCATCATGTCCTTTCTTCTCACAGTGAGAACATGTAGGATTTTTCTCCTCATCCTTCCTCACTGTAGTTGTGTTTTTACTCTTCCCTTTTCCCTTCGACTTCTCTTCGAATTCATGGGGCTCCTCTGACACATCCTCAACATGTTTTTTTTTATGGCTTCAAGATGTGTATCTTTTATCGATACTTTGTCAATATTAGTAGGATTAAACATCAATATAGTATGGATAAGATATGAATGCATACCACCAATATACTTTAGAAGAGTCTTAGGAGTATGTAATGGAATTCACAAAGATAATGCCTTCCTCTTAAATTCATGTGTGTAAGCTTGAACATTTTTCCCTTTTCCTTGTCTCAGATGTTGCCAATCAATCATTGATTTTTTCATATAAGTTAATGGATAAAATTTCCTTCTTAATGCAACAATAAATTCAATCCAGTAAGAAATGATTTTGCCATGTTGAATAAGATCAACTTGTGTCTGACTCTCCCACCATATCAAAGTTGTGCCACTCAGGCGAAGAGTAGCCAACTATATCTTTGAAGTGTATTGTATGATTTTTTTCACCCTGCAATATACTTCAATTTGTTTGACCCAATTATCCAACTTCTCTGAATTCAACTCTACATCATAAGTAGGAAAATCAAACTTTACATCTAGCTTTAACAAAGGAAAATCATGAGAACGAGAAGACTTCTTGGAATTATTTTTCATCTTATGAGAAGAATGTTCACTTCCATCAGAAGAAGAAGAAGAAGAAGATGATGATGATGATGATGGGGACGAAGGAGACCCTGGAGGTTCTTCACCTTCTCCTTCTCCTTCATATTTTACCATTGTTTCAACTAGACCAACTTCATTTTGATGAGGAGTTGCTCTTCGTCTTTCTAGGTCTTCCCAAAATTCCTTAACCATATTTGTCATCTCAAGGAACATTTTTCGAAATTCCTTATCATCCTCATAAATAACTTCTTCATGCTCAATTTATTTCCTTTGAAATACACGTTCAATCTCAGGATTAAATTCTTCAAGTGTGCCTTCACCTCACTTAGATTTGGACCTTGTAAGCATTCACTTGCAAATACACGTCAAAATCGCACTCTGATACCAACTTGATCCGCAAATCCTTAGATGTAAAAATAAATTTTAACATACATAAGCATCCGACCAAATTCAAAATATAAATGATCGCTTTACTATTTTCAAAAAACACATGTGAATATGTGTACTTGTCCATAAACTTCATTAATATTAATGAATAACTGGAAGAATAATTTGCAAATTATTGAGATGACACTACAAAAAATAAAGGAACTCAAATTACATATATGGATGACATATTACTTCATCTTCAAAGTCCCTTTAAATAGTATGATTGTTCTCCATCATCTCAAAATACCAAATTACATTACAATATGGGCTTGCAAAAATCCATTTAATGGAATCTCTTTAATTCCACTACTCAAAACAAGAAAATGAGTTCACCATGAGAATCGTTGCAAAATTCTGAGAAATTTGACTATAAAGTCTACCAAATGGCTCAATTTCACCCTCTTCGGAACGCAAAACAATGCGCTAAGAGCTCATTATTGAAAATTTGCACTAATACTTTTACAAATGACCTCCAATCCCAAAACATACTTCAAATTCATGATCCTTGTGGAAAAATAAATCCAACGAGTATAAACTTTTCTAAGTGTCGATAATATACTTGATGGCATACGTTTCCATGCAACACATAAACTTATGGAATCTCGACACACACTTCTATGCAGTTTGTATTGTACCATACCTCATGATCTGTGCATACTTTGGGATCCTTGCACAAAGGGATGTGTGTGTGTGTGTTAGAATTCGTGCCATTAAACAGTCCACGGGCCCAAACCTCCACTTGCACCTTTTGACATCAACATTTAATGTTTTCATTGGGAATCTCGTACTATGTGGTTCCCGTGGTGTAGTTTTTAAACGGTTGGAATATTAACCCGGAGGTTTCGAGCTCGATCCTCCATATGCATTGTTTTGTTGGTTGAATATAGGGTTATATATAGACTATATATGATTGTATAGACTATATATAGTATATAGTTTAAACCACATTTACGGTGACACATAGTTATATACAATGGCATATTTCCTTTATTCCTATGTGGAATGTGATGTTGGTTACATGGAACAACATATATATTAAGAGCTAAGGGTCGATGGCATAGGCCTCAACCCTTTTAGCCTCCATTTAAAACTTTATAACAACTTAAATCATTTCGGAGATATCTATGGTTAAGTAACATTGTAGTGGAATGATGGTAATGGAGGGTTTTGTTAAGGCTTTGGGAGGTTATGGAGGTCGCGGGTTCGACCTCAGTCGACTCCATAATTTTAATAAATCATACCAATATAGGCCAATGGGAGGCTTCCACATGGAAACATCTCATTGCCTCTCCTTTTCCATGTGTCAACATGTGATTCATCCACTTTAATGTACGGTCTGACCAGTCACTTGCCAACTAGATATACCACATCACATTCACGATCATGTGCCACATGTCACCCTTGCAGTGGAGACATGCGTCACCCTTTTGCCTCTGTTTACTTTGACCTTTGACATGGTTTAACTGGAACTTTGACCGCTCATAACTTTTGCATATGAACTCCATTTGACTTATCATTTCCATTGTTGGAAAGCTGACGACGAGCTCTACACATTGATGTCATTTTCCTAATCATTTGAGATGGTCAAATTTTGATCTTTTATGGATTCCCTTCGACCTTTGTGAGCATTCTAGATCCTTCCAGACCTTTGTGAGCGTTAATTAGATCCTTCTGGATCACTATGGTTGTAGTGACATCCACAATGATGGGAATATTTAGAGTCAAAATATCCCCTGATTCCTTCTTATTTTCCATATCCATGTCTAATCACCTAGCCACTAAAGGTATCCCCCCAAAACTTCCCAAAACATGTAGAAATTGACTCTACCCCCATTTGCATTTCTTCCCTTTTCTACCTTCCTTGGAAAACAAATTCTTATAGACTCCCAACCTCGACCATTGGTCCTCGGTTAGGGTTTAGGGTTCTACTTCATAAATCATATAGCGTGAAAGAGAGTTAGAAGAATTACACATTGGTTGAATATTTTGAACACTATCTAGTACCATCAACTTTATATTACAATTATATGGATCGAGCTTGTCTGCATTTTTCTCCTCCATAGACTTGAGACTACTAATATTCATCGTTTCCTCTTTCCCCCATACAAAAATTTGCTTCCTTGAGCCTGCTTCCTCATAGTGTTTGAATATAGATGGAGTGTCCTTCAATATTATGTTTATCCCCTTCTAACTCTCTACCTTTTCTCTAGAAACTGACAATCAACATCTAGAAAATCCTTTGGTCTATTTCCTATGGTTCCCAAAACATCTAAGGACCAAAATTCTAAAGGCAAACCCAACAATTTATCCCTTACAGTGTAGATTGTAGATTTCTTCATTTAGGGGTCAAAGCAAGGAGTCAAGCTCTTCAAGTTTAGTGGCGTAGAACACCACAACCATATTGAGTCTGATATCTTTGTTTTATATTCTTCTTATTGAAAATAAAGACAAGCCAGTCCATTTTCGACCTTTCTTTCCTCACCTAAAACTAAATTGACCTTGTTTTTTCTCAGTTTAACACATTTCGACCTTTCTTTCCTAGGTTCGCCTTAGGAAAGAAAACCTTATTCACTACACTACCCACAACTCTATCACCTAGGGTTCCTAAAGTGTTATTTTTGAAACCTTCAATCCCTTCCAACTCTCCAATCCAATCTAGATCTTTGTTAGGGTTTCCTTCCTTCTCCCTACAACACTAGTTAAGAGGGTTTAAGAACAACAAATCCACCAACATGAATATTCTATCTTCAAAACATGCTTTGCCACCCTTTGTAAGAGGATAGAAAGAAGGGTTTTCCAAGCACAAGGAGGAGTTAAAGTTTACCTCACCAGTAGTCTTTTCATGCTTCGTTCTGAAATCTTCTTTTATTGTTGCTGCAAGGAAACTCGTAATTCTATTGTTTCCACATCTATTATTTTTCCTCTCTTCCTTTCTTCATGACAAGTATGACTAGGGATTTGGGTGAAACTTATAAAATTTTCTCATTCCATCCTTGGTTCCCATATAAATCTATCTCATTAACTTCCTCTAGCAATGAAACATCTATTACTTTTCCTCTCTTCCATACAAGTATGGCTTGGGAATTGGGTGAAACTTATAACCATTTCTCATTCCATCATTGATTCCCATAGAAAGTATACATAAGCAACATGTTTTGGTAAATTCCATGGTGATTTCAATCATGTTTTACACTAAATTTGTTTAGAAAGTATACATAAGCAACATAATATTACAAAAATGCAAGTTTACATTGATTGTTAAATTTACCAAAGTGGGTACATTTCTGGGTCGAGAAGGAAAATATATTTGATATCATTCCTCTTTTTGTCTATGTTAAAAGAAAGGGTTGTAGTTAAATTTACCAAAGTGGGTACTTTATTTCAAGGTATATGCTTTCATCATATATTCAGGGAATTCAATAAGGAGGAAGATCGAGTATCAAAACAAGCTCTCTTGGAGCCAAAAGAAAGATTATCATATTTTTCATGGGAAAGAGGAACGACAAGTCCTCAAAATCATTTAAAACTTTTTTAAATTCCTCCTTTGTATTGAGTCTATTCATGATGTTGACACATGGATCCAAAAGTTTTTAGATATTTTGAGGAGATGAACTTCTTTATGTGTTAGTATTACCAATGCTCAGTGGTTTTGTATAAGGTATTTTTTGGACAGTCCTTTGTGACAGAATAGTGTCTAGCTAGATCATCAGAGATCAGTTTTTGATCAAGGATCCTTGAAGATGTAAAAAAAATTATACACTAATATAATTTTGAGCGAATTTTCTATTGGAAAAAAGAAAGGGTTGTAGTTGTGATCCATTTTTTTTTTAATAAAAAGGGAAAATGCAAATGGAAGGTAGTAGCTATCATCCCTCAAAAGACAAGCCAAAGAGATATATAAAGTACAAGTTACCACTATTATTAGTTGTACGTACACACGTTATTGTTATATAAAATCCATGTGCCAACCTTCACTCTCTACTTCAGCATCGATGGCTTTGCTTTTGGGGTCGGAACATTCTCACAGATTTCGTTAGTTTATTTTGCATATTTAATAAAGGAATTGAATATGTACTACCTTCAACACCGACATTGGGGTGAAATTTGAAACCGGTTGCCTTTTTTCAATGGCATTATTTGGTTTTGCAGGATAAACTTGAAAAATAGACAAATATGAAAGAGAAGTGATGTATGTGTGGTGTGTGATGTGTGGTTGTGGGCTTTGTGTATATAAATCGGGGTTATAATGGTAGTCCTCAAAATTGACTTTAATTCATGGGTTGATAAACTTGAAAAATATATAAATATGAAAGAGAAGTGGTGTATGTGTGGTGTGTGGTGTGTTCTGTGTGATTGTGGGCTTTGTGTATATAAATCAGGGTTATAATGGTAGTCTTGAAAATTGACTTTAATTCATGGGTTGATATTTTGTCTAGATATCTGATTTCTCCAATCCAATTGATATCAAAAACATTGGAAAAGTGGTAATTATTGTTGGAAATTTTATAAAGATATTGGTGTGTGGGTCTAATGGTTAAGAACATGTGTTTCCTCATTGGAAGTTGTAAGTTAAAATCCAGAGGTGGGTAGGGTATATAACTAGAACAACATGCAAGTTATATAATTATTTAAAACTTTTTAGGTTATTTTTCCTGGAGATAATTTTTTAAGAAGCCCCCCTAAATGTATATGTATAATAAATGGTTGAATCCAATGATATCTAAGAAAACTAGAAGGCTATTTTATGAATAATATAATATGTCTATATAATTTGTTGACAAATCTTTACATTGTCAACTTTTGGTGAATCTTAAGATAAAGCATAAAACCACAAATAATAATAAGAAAGTATATTCATTACAATGTAATATACTCATTTTCCATGTTTGGAAAAAGAAACATAATTTGTCTCTCCTCTATACAACTTTCTAAGCATTTGGGATTGTGTTGGTTAGGGTTCTTATTATACACTCTTGCATATCCCTCTTTCAAATTTGAACATATTTCACTACAAAGTTCTTATATGTGTTGATCATGATGTGCACTTCTTATTGGATATTGGTAAATCCTTTACTGAATGTAAAATCTTAGCGAACCTTTCCCTAAATTATAAAACCTTGTAAAGTGTTGGAAAATATTTCACTGAATTATAAAACATTGTCAACTTCTGGTGAATCTTTTGATAAAGTATAAAACCACATATAGTAATAAGAAAGTATATTCATTACAATGTAATATACTCGTTTTCCATGTTTGGAAAAGGAAACATAATTTGTTTCTCCTCTATACAACTTTCTAATCATTTGGGATTGTGTTGGTTAGGGTTATTATTATACATGCTTGCATATCCCTCTTTCAACTTTGAACATATTTCACTACAAAGTTCTTATATGTGTTGATCCCGATCTGCACTTCTCTCAAGTTTGGAAGAGATTAATCTTTCCTTTACCACTTCTATTAGGAATGTTTCATCACTGACTCATTGATTATGAAAGGACTTTTCAAGTGCATCATAGGATGTTCCTAAATAAGAGGGCACATGATTATATCCATTAATAACTCCAACAATATAACAATGTCAATAGGTCACATTCCATGCATTACTTCCTCTCTAATCATCCATTTGTACCCAAAAGGGACCTCTTTACAATGAAGATAGGTTGTTTTTATTCATTATATTTTTGTTGGCTATAAAAAAATTAAAAGACACACAACTTTGTAATAAATGTTGGGTATAGATTAGGCCTTATAATTGAAGGGCACAAAAGCACCCACTAGTCATAAATGTCAACTATTGGGTACAAAAGAGACCATAAAAACCTCTAGTGTGTTTAAAGTTAGACCTAAAAATTGTAAATTAGATTGTTGGTTATAATAAATTCAATCTAGAATGATATATCACATTGTTGACCATGCATAGATGATTGACCATCGAGTCATAGGACATGACATGTGTAACCAATAAAAAATAGGAGTACTAGGAAATGAAATATGCAAAAGCAGGCCTCTTTAACAATTTGCTAACACAAAAAAGAAGAATTATTGGCTCAATAATTCAAATTAGCCTACCTTAATAGAAGTCACTCATTTTGGACATGCAATGGTCTTATTGAGTCTCTAACATTAATGATTCATGAAGAATGGAAATATTGTCTCAAACACAAAATACATATGATCAATTTTCAATTTAGGCTCAAAACACATAATACATCAACATCCATGTCAGTTTTAAGTCATAAGATCCATTTTGAATTTAGGCTCAAAACACGAGACATTCTCCTAGATCATAAAACCTAGAAAATTGGTTGGCATTTGACTTAATAAAATTTCCTACATGATTTTTTATTCACTTTGGATTTTCCATATACTCTTGCACTATAACACCTTATAAACAAAATCCTAGCTAATTTGCTAAATTTACTCATTACATCTACTTGCATGCTATTAAGTTCAAACCTCCTTAGAAAAAAAATGTTTGCAATATACAATTGAGCACACGATCAAAGTGTGAAACTCATTTAACCTACTACACTTGGTATAAATCAATTTTCACAAATTATGTGGGACCTAACCATCCTCCTCAATAAATAAAATATAGCTACAAAGAAACTAGTTGTTTAAAGCACTACCTAAATCAATAGGCTCGACAATCTCTACCTCAACACACTCAACAACTTTAATGGATGATTGTAATGCATCTGTATTAGCATCTTTAGAGCATGGATCTCCCCATTTTCAAGCATGAGATGTAATCAAAATGAATAATATTTATAAGAGAAAGATAATAAGCTACCTCTCACAAAACATTAAAATGAAATATAACACCGTTTTCAATTTTACAAAATGTCCACATAATGTTAATGAACATATTTGTCTAATCATGATTCACAAATTGTATCTTCATTCATGTTCACCTATTAAATGTAAAAGTATGCACCTCAACATATTCTTTTAAGTTATGCTTCACATTCTCTACTAAAGAATTTTCAATCTTACTAAAATCACAACATTGTTGAATCGGTCTCTTGACACATCACACTCTTTGGTGATTCGCCATGTCTTACCAATATAATGAAAGGGAACCATATACCCACACACTACCATAGATAGTATCATTTTTTCATCAAACTTAAAAAAAAAAAAAAAATCGGGGAGGCAAGTGTGTGGGGGGGATCATCCTTGATCCTAGTGGGAAACAAGAATTGAATTATGAATGGGGAATAGGGATAGACACAAACAATCAGATAGAGGCGTATTCTCTCCTTCAAGGACTTTTATTGATAAATGTGGCCAACGTGAAGACTTTGATAGGTATTGTGGATTCATCCATAATCATCAATCTTATGAACAATAAGAAAAGTCCATCTAATAGTAAGGTGGTTAGCCTCATTGCTAGAATTAAAAAAAGAGGCTATTCATTTCAAGGATATCACCTTTTTCCAAGTTTTGAGGGCCCTAAATAAGCAACCAAAGACCCTCACCAATGAGGCCTCAAGTTTGAATGAAGGAACCTTGAGGAGAAATTGGGTAATTATTTTCCAAGCCATCCCCTAGGTTTGTGATTAATGTTAAATTATGCATCTTGTCACATTCCAAGCCCATTAAACCACATATATCAACTCAACAAAGCCATTGTAGTATATTTACATGGAGGCAGGATACAATGTGCATCACCCTTACAACATCCCCACATATGCTATCTTTAATGCATTGCCAACGATTTGAAACTTGGGGAGTTCTTATGTAGAAGGAAGGTGGGATTATGGCTCAGGGGGAAGGTGTTGAAGAGACAACTATCAAGGAGAATTGGTGGTAGTCGACTCTGGTTTTGATGGATATTCAAGTAAGCCTTCTAATGAGAGCTCTGTCGGTGTTCTTTGGTGTTGTTAAAGTTGTTTTGGAATAGACTCTAGTGGTTTCTATCTTGGTTTGGTGCTTTGTGTTAGTTCCCGAATGGATATCTATTAGCTCTGGGTTCTTTTACTTGGTTTTTAGCATTGGAATTTGGGGGTTTGGGTTTCTCATCATTTTGATTTTGATTAAACTTGTATTGGGGGATGCTTTGAATTCTAAATCATGGGTTTTGAATGATCTCATGAAGGTATCCTCGAGCCAGTTGTCAAAGACCACTCTGAGCAAGTCTCTTGCCTTTATGTGCTATGTTATCTCAAGACTATCATGTATTCTCTTTCTCAAGCTATAAATTTGATCTTTTAGGTGTCTTTTGTGTCTTCTATCTAGAAAGGTATGGTTCATCCTTTGGATCCATCCCTTTGGGTGTTTTTGTGCGTTCTTTGTTCATGTAACTATGGGTTTGGGATATGGATTGCAGAGAAATCCAAGAAATGCACAGTTTTTTGCAGGTATGAGGACTTCATTAACAACACAGGACATTCATATTCTTGGTAACAACAAAGGTTAGTGAAAATGAACACCAATGCATTTCTCAAATCATAGTGATCATAGACACCCTCATGCAACAAAAAAGGAAAATTCAGGTTTTAGAAGTTGAATGCACAATGTTAAGGAATATGGTTTGTAATATTAATAATGGTTCCTAATATGTTTCTTCAAACTTAAAAATGTTAGTGAATTATGTCCTTGATG
>SNQJ01S0013321.1:64449-80955 GCA_010110895.2 Picea sitchensis | reverse complement strand
TGGTTATTTGACATATTGATGGCACTTGTATTATCACAATAGATTGGAATGGGCTCATCATACTCAACCTATATATCTTTCATAGTTTGTTTAATCCATAGAACTTGTGTACAACATGATTTTGTTGCAATATACTCTGCCTCGGTTGTAAATAAGGATACTCATGATTGTTTCTTGCTTAACCATGATACTAAACACTCACCCAAGTAGAACATTGCTCCACTGGTGCTTCATTGGTCATCAATGCAACCTTCCCAATATGCATATGTATAGGAAATAAGTAATAGATCCTTTCCTTTTGGATACCATAATCCAAACTCTTATGTTCCTTCGAGATATCTGAAAATATTCTTCATTACTAATACATGTGATTCCTTTGTTTCTTCTTGAAATTATGCCACCTATCGAACTACAGGCATTACATATATTGTAGATGTTTTCACATATAGTAAGCTTCCAATCATTCACCTGTATTTCCTCTGGTCTATAGAATTTCAATCATCATCTTTTCTCAACTTGCAACTAATTTGCATAGGAGTGGTAGCTAGTTTTCAATCTTCCATTCCAAACCTCTTTAGAATTTATCTAATATACATAGTTTGAGAAATAAAAATTCCTTGGTTGCTTTGACATATATGAAGACCCAAAAAGAAGGATAGTTCTCCATGTAATGACATTTCAAACTCATTATGCATATCCTTTGCAAATTTCTGGCTTAACCTGTTATTTGTACTTTCAAAAAAATATCATCAACATAAATTTCAATTAATAAAATACTACCTTGAGTTACCTTGATGTAGAGGGTGTTGTCTACGCTTCCTTTCAAGAGTTCGTAGGGATTTTTGTCATTTTGTTTCTTCTAAGAATTACTCTTTTTTGAATGAGAACTGTTGTATGCACTACAATTTTCCAAAACATATCTGTCAATTTGGAATCTATTAGAATTGTTCGAGCCATTTCCTGTGTAATTATCATCCATTATGATAATTTTTCTTTGTCCCTAAACCATTCTCTGAACCAATCTATGAATCAATGCTCTCGTCCATTGTCATATATCTATCCAAACTTGGTAAGTGTTCTTATGAATCCATCTCTATCCATACTTTCCAAGACTCTAATTCCACAACTGTCCATAATGCTAACCCATTTATTACTATATTATCATGAAGTATTGATTAATATATCAAATTGTACTTCTTCTAACTGACCCCTCTGAATCTGTATTCTCAAACTCTGCAAGATGATCGAAGGATGGTTCTTTGTTATGTCACAACTATTATATAGACTCCCTCTGTCTAATATTCATATTACCTGGGACTCTCTAAGGTGGATGGCTCAGAACAATTCCTTCTTTGATGTGTATTCATCATCATCTTCATTTTTAGATTCATCATCTCTCTAAGCTCTGACTTATTTCTTTCTATCTGTAGATTCATCTTTCACTACAATTCCTGAAAGTACAATCTTTTGAACCTATTCCTTATTTACCCGTCCTTATTTCCTTTTAGTTATTTTCCAAACCTTTCTGTATCTGACATATTTCTTTTTCTCTATAGAATTTTCTTCATTTCATTTTGTTTCCAATCTTATGATCTCTGGGACCTGGTCTTTGTTCACCTATTCTCCGTGTTTTCTTATCCATACTTTCTTATATCTGATATCGATGTTCTCTTTCATGGAAGTATCGATCATTCTTCTACAATCACTAGCTATGTGTCCATAGTTATGACGTTTGAAACATTCAATGTTACGTGGGGCCACATATGCACTTCTTTCATTGAAACAATGACCATATAATAAATTTTCATACCTGGGAGTGAATGATCTTATTTTTTATGTAGTCTCTCTAAATTTATGCCTTCACTGATCATGATCATGATTGAATATTCTGTGTGGCTTGAACATGAATGGTCTTCTTGAAGATGTATCTTCAATAATTTTCTTAGATTATGGTTTACCATGATTCCTTCTTTTGAGTACTTCTGCATAACTCTTTCTATTTTCTTCATTATTATTTTCTATCAACCTTGAGTGCTTCTCTTCA
Source organism: Picea sitchensis (assembly GCA_010110895.2). NCBI lineage: Eukaryota > Viridiplantae > Streptophyta > Pinopsida > Pinales > Pinaceae > Picea > Picea sitchensis. The sequence goes on along the minus strand of SNQJ01S0013321.1, from coordinate 78,911 downwards.
TTCTCTATAACTTATGTCGATGTTTCTGTCTCTTCAACGTTATTTTTGAGATTGACAATTAAACTTCTCAATGTGACAACTTCTTCTGCAAGCTTCTCAACCTCTTCTTATTTCTTCATTATCTGAGACTTCATGACTTCTTCTGGTCTTTTCGCTTCTTCAAGCTGAATTTTTAATGTGGTTATTTATTCTTCAAGTTCTTTCTCTTATTGACCAAACTATGCCTCAAGATGGTTTATATTGTTAGTTCTTTCCTTAAGATGATATGAAAATATGTTCTCTCTCATTTCTACTTCTTCCTTCTCTGCTTCTATGTTGGCTTCCAAATGTTTTTTTTGATGTTCAATATTTTCTTCCATCTTTCTAGATTCTTCTAGTTGAGTTCTTAAGTTCTCGATGACATGTTGTGCTTCTTCAAAAATGTGAACACCTTCCTTTTGTTTCATCAATTATTTATTGAGTGAATTGTTTTCTTTTCTTAGTTCATCTAAAACACTAATCAATTGTGATTCATAATTGGCCCCCCTTTCAATTTATTTTTATATCTCATTTTCTTCATGGCATTTTATTTCAAGATGTCCACTTTTTTCACAATTAAAGAAAAACAACATACCTTTGGTGATTATGTACTCTTCATCTTCTAAATTTGTTTGACATGGTGAACATAATTCTTCTTGATCTATATCTACATCTTCTTTGGCATTTTCTAAATCTGCGATGGGTGAAGAATATATGTCATGTAACTTATCCAAAAGTTATTTCGCTGATAAACATTTAGCAACCTTTTCTCTTACCAGATTTGGTAATCCTTCCTAGATGAAATCCATTGTTATTTTGTTATTTTTCTTCAATTCCTTCTTGGTTGTAGTCTGTTCCCTTTTTGAACTATCATATCCTGTAACAACTGATAGCCAAATATAATGTCCCTATTCCTGTAAAAAATATTTCGTACTTCTTCTTCACAGCTCATAATTAAAACCATTCTTACCATTAAACATTGACACTCCATTCTGAGAATAATCCATGATCTCCTTCCAATGGTTAAACTGTTTCCTGAAGGAACTAGCCATGATGCATAGAAAGGATGCAGCATGTCCAAAAACACAGAATACCTGAGCTTCCTCCCATGGCCTATATTGAAGAAATTATCCTGGATGAACCCATTCAAGTCCCCCCAGCACACCTGCTTTTCATAGTCCTAGACAATTGGAACCCACCGACATGTTTTCCCTCAGAAACCACCCAATGGGCTGTCAAGGTACACCACAACTCCAACACAGGAGAAGTCCAATTGGATGATTTCCCCCCTACTATATCATAGAAGAAATTCCGACAGATATGGATGCAAAACCAACCACAAGAGTAGTTGAGATCCCTCCAATAGAATCCCTTGAGCGAAATGATGTAGCTGAGGCCAAGGCATTTAGTATGGAAGGCAAGGCGTTAGGGGCTAGTTTTGATAGGGAGGGTGGCACCACTCCTATGCCACGTCCTCTGTCTTTCATGCAAGAGGAATGGCGTGGCCACCTACCGCTCCTCCATCGGGACCACTTGAAGTAAGTCTTTGAACTACGGAGCTTGGAGGAGAAACTAATTCACCGCACCATTCTAGTAAGCCAACGAGTAGACTTTCTCTACGAGGGCTACTCCAATACACCGCCAGGATAGCGCTACCCGACATGCGCACATGCCTTCGTGATGACAACCACTAAGGATGGTGAGGGTGACATGGATGAAGGTGGGGCCACCGGGTAAAATTTAATAGTTAATAGTCTTAGTCTTTTTCTCTGTTTGCCTCAGACTAGGCATGGCTAAACTCCATTATTTTGTAACTCTACGACTCAAAGATTTTTCTTAGACTAATGGCTGCCAGTTTTCTTGGTTTCCTTCGGGCAATACAAATGGAAGCCAATCTATTTCCCTCATAGATTTCATAGATAGTCAGCTGTCTTGGTTTCCTCTTACACAACGAGACAGTTGGCAGACATGGTGTTTATGGTTTAACCTTTTTTTGGAAAGTTAATACAACAGGCTCTTCTTCTTTTTACTTAAAATATATATATATATATATATATTGTTGTCTGAAAAAATATCGTAATCTTAAAATACATACCTCTTTTATTTTTCCATGTTTACATCCCAACTAATATGTCATGAGAGAACATCATTAGCTTGCACCCATCCATAAGTGATATAACAAGCCCACCATATTGTATGCCAAACCTAGAATATTTTTCACAACTTAATAAAAGGAATATAATCTTTAACTAGTAGGAGTTGAAAGGGATGTCACATGTTTCCTGATTCAAGATACATAGTTTATTACAAAAGGCATGTTCTACATTTCTATGTTAAAAAATAAAGAATGAATCCTAGTTCTCTAGATTCTCTTTTCTCGGGATATTCCACTTATTTATATAAAATAATTTAAATGTGGATCCTCATCTTTGGATGACCTACTTCTTAATATTAAATATGGTTTAGATTAGCTTCGTTCAAGCTATAATATTCTTATTTTCAATATATTTAGGAAATTTATAGAGAAGAAATTGATATTGTAAAATGGTCTTCAATACAATAATGTTCTCTTCCCTTGACTGCTCTATAAAATGTGTTCTTCCACACAATCCTAAACCCACCAATATTTATGGGTAATGTAAGATCCATAAGAAATACAACCCCCTTATACCTATGGTTATCACTATAAGTTCCCCTAGGAATGCGTTAGCCATATTCTTAAACGATAAAATTCTATCAATTATATGCTAAACACATTCATTGTTAAATATTTGATTGAATTCATCCACAAAATTCTAAATCTCCATCTTCACAATCAAGACCTTATGTTAAGTTTTGATGTCGATTATCTTGTCACAAAAATCTTTTTTCTATAAGCTTGGGAAATTATTTATAAATTAGTCCATCAAGAGACTTTGTCTTACATATACTTTCTTTATTTTTAAAGATAAATTTTATGAACAAATTGAAGGCACATTAATGGGATAATCTCTACCCCCCTTGGTGGCAAAAATCTTCATGGAAGACTTTGAAACATTATCCATTAACAACTTCATATCAAACACAGATGTTGGTTTATATATGTATATCAAACCATTTCCATTTATTAACATGACCATTCATTCCTTACATGAATACTTTACTATATTAATTTATTTTATTTTCCCACATTAAATTGACTATGGAAACCTAATAAGATAACTATCTTTTTTTCGTTTATGTTCTAGTCACTCGGAAACCAAATGTTTCCCTTTCTCAGCAAGTCTATCGTAAAACGACCCAGACTAATAGATATATTCATGCCTAATCCCACACCACCTTGCTAAAATATAAAATATCCTTATAACTCTTGTATCCATATCTATTAAAATTTATATCCTAAAACACATTAAAAAAAATATACATCCTCAACGATGCCCTCCAATTCAATGGCTACTTTATATTCATAGCGGAGGAACTAATAGAACGGTATACGAGCATGGACAGCCTCATTCTTCCAAGGGCATGATCAGACCATTGGTCGGTCACCTTCTTCCTAGAAACAGGGACCATGCCACAGAACAAACCCTTTCGATTTGAGAAATTCTGGCTATCACACCCTAACTCCCATCATCTCGCAAAGTCTTGATGGGCCCAAGTGGAAATAGATCATGGTACCTGCATGTACAAGTTCCAGCAATGTCTTAAAAACTTCAAAAACTCGCTAAAGCTATGGAACAAGCAAACTTTTGGAAACATATTTCAAAACATGCAAGATATCGAAAACAAGCTACCAAACTACAGGAAATCTTCATTTCAAGGACCAGAACAACAGACCTAATGATGGAGGAAGCAAAGGTCCAAGAAAGTTTAGAGGAAAGGAAAAATCAAGAGGAAATACTATGGAAACATAAATCGAGAGTCCAGTGGCTCAAAGAGGGTGAGAGGAACAAAAAATTCTTCCACAGAGCCATGAACATGCCCAAGGAAACCCAATTAAACACCTACTACAAAGATCTCCTAATGAAAACCAACAAGGATAGAATGACAAAAATTCAGAGGATAACAACGCACATACCCTCCCTTGTGACGTCATAATAGAATGAAGAACTAATGAGACCCATTACTCAGGAAGAAGTGGATCGGGCAGTTAAAGAAATCGTGCTAGGCAAGGCACATGGCCCAAACGGTTTCACCACGGACTTCTTCCACCATTGCTAGGATCTAATCAAGGAAGAGGTAAGGCATTTCATGGAGGAATCACAAACCTCTGACCAAGTATTAACAACCCTCAATGCAACTTTTGTCACTCTAATTTCGAAGGAGGAGAGGGTAACCCATCCCAAGTAAAACAGACCAATCACACTCTACAATGTCATATACAAAATCATTATAAAGGTGATTTCCACACGTCTTAAGCCAATTCTAACCTTCATCATCTCCAAGGAACAATTAGGCTATGTAAAGGGATGAAAAATCATGGACATCATCATTCTGGCTCATGAGGTAATCCACTCTCTCAAGACGACTAAAACTACATGTATGCTTATGAAACTTGATCTTTCAAAATCTTTTGATAGAGTTAGCTGGCAGTACCTTCACTCTATGCTCGAAGCCTTTGGCTTTGACCATCACTGGGTCGACTGGATCATGAAACTAACCTCTTCAACCTTTTCTTCCATCGTGGTAAACGAGGTACCCTTCCAACCCTTCACTCCCTCCAGGGGCATAAGACAAGGGGACCCTCTTTCCCCCTTCCTCTTCATCCTCATGGTGGAAGGTCTAGAGCGTTACATCAAGACAACAATACTGGAAGGCACCGTTAAAAGCCTACCCTTGCATAATATTTAGCCAACACCCTTGCATAGCCAATTCGTCGATGACACCCTCCTGTTGAATACCCCCACTACGTGAGAAGCCCTCAAACTCACCTCCATTCTGTCTGACTTTGTATAAGCTTCATGCATGCCCCTCAACCTTGACAAATCCAAACTCTACTTTTTCAACAATCCGATAGGGGTCGAGAACCACATCTCACGACTCCTCGGCATACCCAAGAGCTCCCTTCTATCCAACTACGTTGGCATTCCCCTCACAAGAGCTCCATCATGATCTTTTTACTGAGACAACTTGTTTCTCTCCATCTCTAATAGGCTTAGCAACTAGAACTTTAGACCTCTCAACATTGAAGAAAGGTTGGTGCTTCTCAAGTCAGTTCTACAAGCCCTATCTACCTACCTTTTCACAGCTTTGGCAGCGCCTAAATAGGTCATCAGGGCCATATGAAACCTCCATAGAAACTTCTTATGGCATGGGCACCATCCGAACAAGAAATGGGCATTAGTAGGCTGGGACAAGCTCTTCAAGCCTAATGTGTGGGCATGACTTGGTCTGCGTGACCTGGGGAAATGCAACCAAGACATGGGAGCTAAAATTTGGGAGAGATGGATAAAGGCCCCCACTAATATCTAGGTGAAACTTTGGAAATAAAAGTATGCTGCAAACATAAGTGTAGACAAACTCATCCATCACAACAACTAGATTCAGGGATCCAACATCTAGAACACAGCCTGGCAAAACAGAGAGATAGTTCAAAAACATGCCTTCTAGGAGATCCGGAATGGAGAAAGTGCACTTTTCTAGCAGGACTCCTGGAAACAACAAAAACCTCTAGATCAGATAGAGGAGCTAAGCCCCCTCAGGAAACTACTTCACACAGACACCCCTCAACATGTAAAGGAATTTTGGTGACCGAGAAACAACCCTCTACCTTGGCGACAATGGAAGACTTCCACCCAAGAGCTACAAATCCTAGAGAACTCGGACCTTCATGCTTGACAACACTATGCCATCCACAGGAAAATCCCCAAGCGAGAAGGCCCTGACATTCTTAGATGGGGGCACTCCACTACAAGTAACTTTTCAGTCAAAGAAGCCTACTATTTGCAAGGAAATCACTAGAGTCATGACAAGGAGAATATCTGGAACAAGGTTTGGATCCCCTTCCTCTGGCCAAAGGTGTCAACCTTTCTTTGGCTCACTGTCCACAACTGTATCCTCACTTGGGATAATCTTCGAAAAATAGGCTTCATTGGTCCATCAATCTTCCCCTTATGCTAGCAACAAGAGGAAACTATGGAACATCTCTTCAATAGATTTCCTTTCAGCCAGTGGATATGGGACCAAGGGGCTCAAGCAATGCATAGGATGAATCACAACAGGATCAATATCAAAGATACTATAGAAAATTGGGACCTTCTTTCTTTTAAAAATCCCATTCCTCCCCTCATTTTTCTCCTTTTCCCAGGATTCACTCTCTGGCAAATATGGAAGGAATGAAATAAAATAATATTCCACTCCAAGGAATCCACTCTGGAACTAGTACAGGGACAAATAATCAAGATAATTCGGGAAACAATCCAAAGAAAAAAGTGGAAGCAGGAGGATACGAAATGCGATCTGGAGGAGCAGTGCATTCTCCAGCACTGACATCTTAGCCTGAATAGTCAGCATGTGGTAAATCCAAGAAATCCCCAAAAAAGTAGCCCAACTACATGGTCCCCTCCTCCTGCAGGTTTTATAAAAGTCAATTTTGATGGGGCTTCCAAAGGAAATACGGGACCAACTAAATTTGGAGCTACCCTACAAAATTTAGATGGCCAAATCCTCTGCCTCATAGTAGGTATTATTGGAGAAAAAACAAACAATGTCATGAAACTGATGGGGCTCCTCCGAGGTACACAAGCAACAATTGACAACCACTTCCACAATATCATTTTGGAAGGGGAATCTCAAATCACCATATGGATAATTACTAATATCCTCCACGGGGAACATCAAGGGAAAATCTTGCCCAGCTAGAGATTATCGGGACTGCTAGAGGAGTTTGGAACCTTACTTAGCCCAATCTCAGTATCATACCCTCCCATGTAAAAAGGGACATGAATAGTATAGAAGATTGCCTAGAAAATGAAGGGATAACAATGGAGAGGGAAAGCATCTACTTGAATCCTCATATCTCGAAAGACATAGCACTCTCTACTCGCTATCAACACCTTGCAAACAAATATTACCGAACCCCGGATGGGGTACCACCTAGCACAGAGGGGCATGTGGTACAATGCTTGGTCGGTCCTTAAATATAGGCCATCGGCCCCCATCCCCTCGACATTAAGGATGGGGGAAAGATGGTTCAACCAGGCTGATGAGCCAAGACTTCTCATGCATGTGATGGGAATGGAACCATAGAGCACTCAACAAACTTCCTAAATGGAGGGCCTGGTCACTTTACTCCTCATGAATGTACTTGATTTCAGAGAGGAAGAGGCTCATTTGGAGTTGAAGATGCAACATTGGAGCATCGTTGAGCTCTAGTGCGACTGGAATGGTATAACTATCGCCAGAGACACTTCTTGACACCTCCAAATGCCAAGGTAACAAGGCAAGCTCTGCAGAGGGGCTGCCTGGTATGCTTCGACTGCACGCAGGAAGAGACAACAAAACCTTGAGCGGGCACGTTCCATGGCAAGGATGCATCTTGTTCGAAAAAAAAAACACAGAATACCTGAGCTGCCTCCCATGGCCTATATTGAAGAAATTATCCTAGATGAACCCATTCAAGTCCCCCCAACACACCTTCTTTTCATAGTCCCAGACAATTGAAACCCGCCGACATGTTTTCTTGGGGAAACCACTCAGTGGGTCATCAAGGTACACCACAACTCCAACATAGGAGAAGTCCAATTGGACAATTTCCCCCCCTGCTATATCATAGAAGAAATATCGGTAGATATGGATGCAGAACCGACCGTAGGAGCAACCAACATCCCTCCAAAAGAATCCCTGGAGAGAAATGATGCAGTCGAGGCTAAGGCATTTGGCATGGAAGGTGAGGCATTAGGGGATAGTTTGGATAGGGAGGGTGGCACCGCTCCTATGCCACATTCTCAATCTGTCATGCAAGAGGAAGGGTGTGGCCACCTTCCACTCCTCCACCCAGACCACCTAAAGTTAATCTTTGAACTACGGATCTTGGTGGAGGACCTAATCCACCGCACTAGTCTAGTAAACCAAGAAGTAGACCTGCTCTACGAGGCCTACTCCAATACACCGCCAGGACAACACTACGCGACGTGCACACATGCCTTCATGATGACAACCACCAAGGATGATGAGGGCAACATGGATGAAGGCGAGGCCACCAGGTAAAATGTAACAGTTCATATTTTTAGTCTTTTTCTTTGTTTTCCTTAGACTAGGCATGGCTAAATGCCACTATTTTGTAACTCTAAGACTCAAAAAATTTTCTCAAACTAATGGCTGCCAGTTGTCTTGGTTTCCTTCGGGAAAGACAAATGGCAGCCAATCTATCTCCTTCATAGATTGCATAGATAACTAGATGTCTCGGTTTTCACTTACACGGCGAGACAGTTGGCAGACATGGTTGTTATGGTTTAACCTTCTTTTGGAAAATTAATACAACATGCTCTGCTATTTTTTACTTAAAATATATATATATATGTGTTGTTGTCTGAAAAAATATCATAATCTTAAAATACATACCTATTTTATTTTTCCATGTTTACATTGCAACTAATGTGTCATGAGAGAACATCATTACCTTGCAGCCATCCACAAGTGATATAACAAGCCTACCATATTGTATTCCAAACCTAGAATATTTTTCACAACTTAGTAAAAGGAATATAATTTTTAACTAGTAGGAATTGAAAGGGATGTCACATGTTTCCTGATTCAATATACATAATTTATTACAAAAGGCGTGTTCTATAGTTCTATGTTAAAAAATAATGAATGAATCCTAGTTCCTCTAGATTCTCTGTTCTCGAGATATTCCACTTATTTATATAAAATCATTTAAATGTGGATCCCCATCTTCGGATGACCTACTACTTAATATTCAATATGGTTTAGATTAGCTTCATTCAACCTATAATATTCTTATTTTCAATATATTTAAGAAATTTATAAAGAAGAAATTGATATTGTAACATGGTCTCCAATACCATAATGTTCTCTTCCCTTGACCTCTCTATAAAATGTCTCCTTCCACACAATCCTAAACCCACCAATATTTATGGGTAATGTAAGATCCATAAGAAATACAAGCCCCTTATACCTATGGTTAGCACTATAAGTTCCCTTAGGAATGCGTTAGCCATATTCTTAAACGATAAAATTCTATCAATTATATGCTAAACACATTCCTTGTTAAATATTTGATTGAATTCATCAACAAAATTCTAAATCTCCATCTTCACAATCAAGACCTTATGTTAAGTTTTGATGTTGACTCTCTTGTCACAAAAATCCCTGTTCTATAAGCTTGGGAAATTATTTATAAATTAGTCCATCAAGAGACTTTGTCTTACATATACTTTCTTTAGTTTTAAAGATAAATTTTATGAACAAATTGAAGGCACATTAATGGGATAATCTTTACCCCCCTTGGTGGCAAAAATCTTCATGGAAGACTTTGAAACATTATCCGTTAACAACTTCATATCAAACACAAATGTTAGTTTATATATGTATATCAAACCTTTTCCATTTATTAACATGACCATTCATTCCTTACATGAATACTTTACTATACTAATTTATGTTATTTCCCCACATTAAATTTACTATGGAAACCTAATAAGATAACTATCTTTTTTTTTTTTTATGTTCCAGCCACTCGGAAACCAAATGTTTCCCTTTCTTTGCAAGTCTATCCTAAAAGGACCCAGACTAATAGATATCTTCATGCCTAATCCCGAACCACCTTGCTAAAAAATAAAATGTCCTTATAACTCTTGTATCAAGATCTATTAAAATTTATATCCTAAAACACATTAAAAAAATATACATCCTCAACGATGCCCTCCAATTCAATGGCTACTTTATCTTCCAAATTGACAAAGTTTTCCACTCCATTCTTCATCCTAAAACTAGGATCCCCCTCTCCATCGATTCTCCCATATTGCAAGTTTCACTTCTTAAGATTCATGGGATCATTGATCAAATCTCTAGTGTCTTAGATAAAATGAAAACTTACTTCAAACCTAACAAAAGTCTCAAACATTTTCTTAGAAAAATCAAAGATAAATTTCCCCCTTTTGTATCCGAAGGTGCGGGCCATATTCCTTCCTATTGTAATAAATAATATGATCAAAGAAATGGTATATCTATTCAAACAAACTTGTGATAAAACATATTTCTAAGAATTTTCTAAATATTTTCAACATATTTTCTATTGCTAAGAATTCTCATCACACCAAACACCTTATTTTCTTAGATCTTTTGAAATCATTTAATAAAAAACTTAAAATAAATAAACATCTTGGAAACAAATTTAATGACGAAGATGAGTAAAAACTATTAAACCTCTTTGAAAGCTATCACTCATCATGTTCCCCAATAAGATTCCCCCAACCCCGGCCATCTATTATTTTTTTGTCCTTTCCCTCTTAATTTCATTTTTCCCCTCTAACCCTCTTTCTCATTATTTCCCTCGTCTCCTCACTAAAACCGAATTCTTTATTTAATTTATCTCAATTTAATTATGTTTATTTATTTATTTCCTTAATTTATAATTATTTTTATAATGCCTTAATCACTTTTTGTATAGTTTTTATTTTTGAATTCACATTTATTGACCTTATTAATCTCTTTCTTTGTTATTAAATTATGTATCTTTAGTTTAGCCTTTCTTATCTTGATTACATATTTTTAAATATTTGTTTATTTTAATTTATTTTCTAATCGTTCATTATTTGAATTTATTTGTTTATTTTTTAAGTTTATTTTTTCTTTCTATCATAAGATTTATTCCGGGATGGATGGAATGTCTACTTGAAAGGTTGGGTTCTTTCTAAACTCCATAATTTTACTACATGGAATTGAACTTTCACTTAAAATTAGAATGAATTGCATATGTCCATATTATATTTCAATTTCAAAATATTTGTAACACTATAAATATTCATAATCTAAATGTTATCTCTGATATTTTCGAGCATAGCAATAAAAATTCAATGAAAACGAATTAACTCTTTATCATTTATTCTTAAATCAATAAACCAAACTTCATCTCAATCATAATAATCATTATCTATGAGCATTAGGATGTAGATTACCTACCTCTACCACCACCCTCACAGATATTCGCATTGTTTCCACCTCCCTCCAATGTCATATATGTATCAGGCTGTGTGTGGGGGTCGTGGAGTGACAATGTGGATGTGTATGATGATGGAGGTAGTGCGGAGACAATGAGAATTTGAAATATTAAATGTGAAAGTTAAGGGTGGGGGTTGGGGAGACAATGTTTATATTGTCTCCTCACTTGAAGTACACGCTATGTCCCCAACACCACCACCCTCATACATATGCACATCATATCTCCCTATCCCCATGCCAGTGTAACCTCCACCTTCATACACGAGGGTGAGGGTGATGTGGGGGAAGGGAGAGGAAATGTGTATTTTGGTGAGGGAGGGGGTGAGGAGAGATAAAATGGATTTAAAATGAACATTGTATCTTCACCAAACCTACACTCATACATATGCACATCAACGTTTCTCACCCTCACGGTCAACCCACCCATCCTATATGGGGGTTGGGGTTTAAGTTGGTGAAGACAATGTTCATTTCAAATGCAAATTGACTCTCCACCACTCCAGCCTCATACATATGCACATTATCTGTTCTCACACCCACCTTCATAATGTGTATTTGAAATGCATATTATCTCTTGACAAACCTGGCCTTCATACATATTCACATTGTCTCTACTCTTCTTCACTTCACCCTCATAAGAAAATGTGAGGGTGGATGAGGACAATTTTCATTTCAAATGATAGTATACATTTAGACAATACGCATTTCAAATAAAAATGTGAATTTTAAATACATGTTATTTTCTATACACACTACCTTTATATATATAGACAATTTATCCCCCCATACCCATGCTTACCCTCATCTTCATACATATAGCAAATTTGATCTTTATGATAACAAGCATCATGTTACTAGTTTGACTTTGGAATTTAAGCTATGGCATAATGTAGATGATTGGATATGGAAGGAATCATCGTTCATGTATAGGTAAACATGTTTCAAACTTTCATGTCACAACATGTGTAAATCTTCTTTAGATTTGGGAGATTGCAATTTTGTCTTCAAATTAGGGTCAGGGTAACTTGAATCTGACATGGAAATCCACTTTTCACAATTGATTAGATGTATTTTAGGGTGGCCAAGGATCAACTTTATCTTTTCAAGATATGATTACAATTTTACCATATTTTTCATATGTTATTTTGCTAAAATCAAATTCAACAACAAATGGAATTGGCCCAAAAATGTCTGAAATTGTTTAGGAGAGAAATCATTGTTTAAAAATTGGAATATGGGCTATAGAATCCATCTGAACTCAGCTAAGAGTCGAGGATGAATTCTTATTAGGCATTAGTATCTTCAATCTGGGATGCACAAATATTGATATCGATGTCTACAATAAGGGTTTTGAAAGTGAATCTACCTACCTGTCAATCAAATTTGTCTAATTGAAAGTTTCAACATGTATGAAGGGACATGATTTGTCTTGCAACATAGGTGATTCATAATTTTTAAGAGATGATTTTTTTTTGGTTTTATCTTTGCGAATTAATGGATGAATCACATACTGAGAGTTTGTCCTATTGTGATAAGGTTTGAAGGGTAGATTCCCATTGATAGTGGTCGACTTCAGTGTATCTGAGAATACTTCCCATGCCAAGTCACAAGTTATTGGTATATTTGGCTTATGCGTTGTTAGATATAATTGGGTTATAATGATATCCAATTGGTTTTATCCTAACCCTAAGAATGATCACCCTAATAAGTTACCAATTCCCATGGTTAAATCAAAAATAAAAATTAGAAAATTGATATCATGAGTGTGAGATTCCTTTGGAGACCCATAACACTATGTATGAGATAAAGATGTTTTTTGAGTAGTTGTTGAAGATTGGAAGGTGGCCAACAATTCAAAAAATACTAGGTAAAGTAAGATAAAGATGTTGGTTGAGTAGTTGTTTAAGATTGGAAGGTGGCCAACACTTCAAAAAATACTTGGTAAAGTAAGGGTTCTTACAGAGGTTTTCTTTTTGGCCATTTTGTTCACAATACTTTATTTTCAAACCTATGTCTTTTAAGGATTGGGAGGACCCAATCATTCACAAAATCCTTGGCCAAAGGGTTTTTGGAAGAGGGTTTTCTTTTTTCAGTTTTTAAAGGAGTTTATTTTTTAATTAGTTAGTCAAAAAATATTAATATTCAAAGGTGTTGGATAAACCTTTTATCTTTGGATAAACTATTAATATATTAATATTTAAAGGCGTTGGATAAACTATTTTGGGTTTTTTTGTCTCGAATCTAAACATGTAAATTTGGACAAAATAGATATATATATTTTTTTTTGTTTAAATTGCATTTATGAATGCATAAATGGATTCATCATGATGAAAAATCTAGGGCACTTGGATTATACAAACTTAGCCACTCAAACTTATAGATCCAACCATTCATCACAGGCAAAATCAAACCAAAAAAATTGTGGGAAAACAACCAAAAGATAGAACTATATTGAAATAAGTTCCAAAAATATTTATTAATGTAAATTTATTTTAATTTTAAATTTATTAAATATAAAACTGATTTTCAATTTAATATTAGATTTATTAAATATAAAAATGATTTAAAAATATTGAACCCCAAAGTTTTATATACTTGAAAAGAATATCAAGTAAAAATGAATTTACATTTATATGAATATATAATGTTTTGTATATATGCATTTTGGTTATTCTCTAGTTTATGTGACTATAATGTTTTGTATATATGTATTTTGATTATTATTTAGGTGGGCATTAAATTTATTATTACATTATTTTTGGTTTTGTATAAATTATTACAATTATTATTACAATTATGTTGTAATAGGTTTATTTGATATTAATACATTTTTGCATTAAAATAATAAAATTATTTAATATATTTTTATAATAGTAAATTAGAAAAATCCTAAACATAAAAAATTTATGATAATAAACTAGAAAAATCCTAAACATAAAATGGTTATCTTCCATCCATTAAACATGTTTTTCAACCAATCTTATCTATGCTTATCTTCCATCCATTAAACATGTTTTTCAACCAATCTTATCTATACATAATTAACATTTCATGAATTTGTAACTAATCTAAACTCGTGACAATGAACCAGTTGAATTACATAACATTACACTGTTTTATTTTTTTTAATATGTGTTGTGGCTTTGACATGCATATCTATATCTCTCTCCCTGGAGGACACCTCTCATATTGATGTGTAATAGTAGCAGTGACTTGACCTATGCCTCCTACCAATTCCAAATTCTTAAAGATCATGATGTACATTGTTTCGTGTGCATTTA
>SNQJ01S0013321.1:5122-29121 GCA_010110895.2 Picea sitchensis | reverse complement strand
TTTAGTTTGACGAGCGTGAAGGGAAACAAGATCGCTTGAAAATATTTTCAATTTTAGAGAGTCTAAAAAGGGTTTAAATAAGACTTTAGTGGGGGTCCTTTTCTTATGTAATTTGAATGAGGTTGGAAAGGATAAATCAATTCTTGTTATATGTCACTTTCAAATTTTAAGCGAGATCAAAAGACAACAAACCATGCTCTAAGGGATTCCCTCGAGTATAGGACAAAAAAATATCAAGAATAATGAGGCTTCAACACACAATCATGGTGACACTAAAAGGACTCTGAAGCCTATGGAAATCTCATAGAATGGACACTGAAATGTAGTAAAGGAAATACCTATGAAATCCATGTAGAAGGATTCTCTAGCACCTAACTACGACACTTATAAAGCAACATAGAAAGTTATGTGTCACACTTTGGTGGGATAAATCCTATGGCGATGCGAAAAAGTCAACAAAATCCAATATGCAAGGTGATGAGAACCTAACATATATACAAGTGTCAAAAATACAACTTCACTACAGGATGATGTGAGTGTAACCCATCTCATATAAACACCAAAACAAAAGAAAAATCTCATAAGAATGACCTAAATATCCCCCAAAAAGAAACCCAAGAACCCACCAAGCCAAGAATAGAGAAAAAGAGGACCAAACTGGTGAAAAAATAGCCAAAAAAGTATATAAATAGGGGTAGACAACTCATTTTAACCATTGCAAATTGGAAAATATCCAAAAAGTGAAAAAATGCTCTTCCTTAAAATGTAAATTCAAGGAGCTATGGTGGAGAAAAGGAATTGAAATTTGAACCAAGTAAGTACATATGCCCTCCTTCGACATTTTTATTCATCATTTGTTAGTTTGGTATTTTTTAGAGGGTGTGCACCCAAAAAAATAATTAGGGTATGCATGTACATATACTATTCATGCTCAGTGGGCATATATATGCGATATGATAAAAACTTAGCACACATATATACGTGATTTTCTTAAAAAAAACCAGTGTGCATCTCTTAAAGTATTAAAAAAAATTGAAAATGACACTAAGCTCAAACTTTTTTCATTCAACAGGATGTATTTCCATTGGCGAGAAAGAGAACACGAGGAGTTAAACATATTGGTTGAAGAGCACCTAGAGGAATTGCCATGCTAAAGCAGTGTGGAATGTGGAATTTTTTTCAATTCCCATTCGTGATGGCACAACCCAAGCTACTAAATCATTTGATAGAGTAATGGAACCCCAACGGAGAGGCTTTCATGCTAGAGGGACAATCATTGACTCCTACTACAAAGTATATATATATATATATATATTAACCAATATTTCTAGGAAGGGGGAACCTGTTAACTTGTGGACTTTCCCTCCAGGACCACAAAACATAGAGGACCACATTGTCATGTACTGCGAGGCTGGCACTGTGAAAGTAGGCTCTCAAGTGACAATTCATAATATATGAAGCCTCAAACTACATATATTGTTGTATATGATTAGGAGGATTACAGGATTCATAGCACTTCACCAGGCCTCACATACCCAGATGCACTTTGCATCTCAGTGTTTACAGGCCACTATATTTGACTGGAGCACCACGATACTCACTTACATTTAGAAACATTTGATAGAATGAAGGAGAAGAACGAACAAGAAATTTGGGTTTGGGTATGTGTTGTGCGCAACTTTTTTTAAGAGAGTTCCAGGACTTTTCCCATGAGAGATAGTGCGAGGAAATATTGCCTCCTTTCCAATATTATGCATATGGGTAGCATTGATGCCTCGACAAGGAGTAGGGAGAGTGCAGGAGTCATTTGAAAACAAGTTCTTTTACTGGTGGGCCAGTAAAATTCCTGCGATCAAAGACTACCCCTACGCAGGGATCAGTTTCTTGAGGGACCATGATATGCTTGTGCCCCCTAGTGAGGAGCACAGTTAGATAGGCACACATCATTATTTATATTTTAAAATGATTTCATTTTTATTTTTTATATACTATCCTTTTTATGGTAACGTCGTAGTATTAACTTAGTAATATTTTATATATATACATGGGAATAGTATGACCATCTGACCTCGCGAGGAGCATGCATCATCCTCGAGAGGATGCTAGACCAACAAGAACTGTAGGCCCACTAGATAGAGGGGCTGAGAGAGTATTAAGATGAGAGGAGAGGAACCTCACAACTCTCACCCATCCTGTGCCAATGGAAGATATTGAGGTCCTACACCTCGCCATGCAACAGCTTGTGGTAGGAGTATCGAGGACTTCAGTTTAGTTATTTCGGTGTCTTGTGAACGCTATAGTACATTACACTAGGGCCAACATTACTAGACCATAGTTAGCATTGGACCTTATATGTGCCGAGGGAACTCTTTTTTTAACTCTCTTATGTATTGAGGGCTTGATCCTAGCAATGTATACTAGCTCTATTTGAGGCTTTGTGGCCCAAATTTTGTACTTATGACATTATTTTGGACATATTATATATACACCTTTTTGTATTATGGATTAAACATTTTGTACAAATGTATTTACATATATGTGTATGTGTGTGCTTTTACTTTTATGTGTGTGCAAAATGACAATCTAATACATGATTAGCCAATGCATCATTTATTTAATTAGATGTCCTAGGAACATCAATATATATAATATAATCAAAATAGATTTCTAAGAGACATACCCTAAGGAATCATCGGTGAAGGGTGGGATCGTAGATGCAGTACACTCCATTTAACTGAGACACAACTAGTTGAGCGTCTAGATAAACCCGGAGGTGAGAAACATTGTGTGACCATGCATGACATAGTAATTCTATTAAGACACTATACTCATAAATATTATTGGTTACTATCTACAAACCAAAAATAAACCTCAGATTCACTTAACATATTCCACACTGGAAAAAAACACAATAAACTACATGTCCATAAGACAAAAAAAAAAGTATGTATAAATAAAACTATACATTATATATAAGAACTAACACTCAGGTGCCCTAACTAAGCATAATAATTCTTAAGGTAGAGCTCATTTCTAGGCTCAGACAAAGTATTACCTTTGAAATCAACCAGTAGATAAACACCTTTTTCTAAGACGTTCTTAACAATGAACAACTCGAACCACATATTTCAATTTGCCTACCCCTAAGGGATATTTAGCTTGGTCATAGACCAATATAAGGTCACCTTTGGAGAAATATCTATGGTGAACGAACTGATAATATTGACACTTGACATTCTTTTTGTGAGCCTCGTTTGCCAAGGCTACATCTCAACGCTACTCATCGAGGTTATCAAGATATAGGAGATGCTCTTGAAGTGGAGTTGTGTTGGGCAGTAATTCCACTGCCAAATTAAGAGAGGGAATTTGACACTCTATGGGAAAGAATTCCTCCAGATCGTAAACAATTTCGAGAGGAGGGAAACCGATAGGAATCTTGACTAAAGTTTGATATGCCCAAAGTGTCCATTACAACATCAAATGCTAATTCGACTTGGCAGAACTGATCGTTCATTGGGGAATAGTCTTGAGAGAATTATTGACAACCTCCACTTGATCATTCTCTTGTGGAAAGTAGGGTGACCAATTTTATTGTTTAAATCCAAGTTTTGATGCTAACTCAGTCACCATATTATTCTAGGAGTGACTATTGTTGATGCCCAAAAAAGAAATGTAGGGTACCTGCATGCAAATGGGTTGCAATGCCTTATTATTTATGTATAATGAATAATATACTATATAGGTGGGACCCTGTGTGCGAATATGAAGGAAGGATGACACATTTTTATTTCTCATGAATTGGCTTATGAGTTATGTAATGCTATTATTTTGATGGTCCTCACAATTTATATTATGTTGCACTTATTTTGAAGGAACATCTAAACTCAAGGCTTCAAGTTATATATGATAATGGTGTTGTGTTTCTTTGATTTCATGTGAAGAGAGTTAAGTGCCATTGTTTTAAGTTAATACTTGAGAATTGGGACATGGTCTCCTTAGCAATTTTTGACATATATTACATTGGTTTTAAAAGGTTGGCGCATTTTTAAGTTTTAAACATAGGAAAATGGTGTTGTACATGACTTGCATTGAATTAATGTGGAGATAGTGGACTATGCGTTGTATGGCTAGCCTGCTTGTACCGACTATGCTTGATGGAGTAGATATAGATACGCCATGTAGTAATTGCACATCTCTTTAAATTACCTCGAGTGCCACCACCCTTGCCATTTCACATTTTTTCATTTTGTTGGTTTATGCTCCCTCAGGTTTGTTCGGTCGTGGGCAAGGTATTCAAACTTTGTATATTCTCCTTGGAAAATTTTACACCTAGGTATGCGGGTGTTTATTGATCCATCCATGCATTTTTTCTTTTCCCTTTAATTAAGTCAAATTTTGGCTCTTCCATTGATCCATGTGGATATCGGTGGCCACCAACCTTTTCCAACTGGCTCAAAACAATTTTCTGAATTTTTTTGGCAATTTACTATTTTTAGTAGTTTTAACTTCCAGGGCCATTTTGAGGGCCTAAATGAAGGTTCTTCGGGATCGATCTTCTCAATGATATATGAAGGCATGATTGAGCTCCCAAAATGAATATCCTTGACGATACCTTTCCAATGGGCTATCATACGCCTAAAACATAGATCGTATGCAAAAGTTACGACCCCAGGAAGTTGATGTACTAACTTACCCAAATGGAGCCCACATGACTTTTGGCGCTTCATATCCTACAGTTAGGTTTTTGGATGTATAGGGTTTTTGACATTCCTGTTTATTCTAAAAATGCCTTCAGAGCTTCATTGTAATCATCTTATTGCAGAATGATCGCCATCAAAAGTGGCCCACATACTTGCAACAATTCCACCTCAAAATCAAGTATAAAACAGGAAGCACCAATTGCATCGTTGATTTCCTCAGGAGACTGCGAATAACATAACTCACAATGGTTCTCAAATCATGTGTTCATCATACCTCTAGATGGCCCCATCTCTATGAGATAGACCCAGACTTCGCCACCACCTACCAAATGTTGGGTGCAAACGTAGCTGTTGATAATTTCCATCTTCAAGATGGGTTTTTGTGTCGTTTGGGTCATATCTATGTTCCATCAAGTGAGCGAGCGAAATTTATATGGGATTCCCACTAAATTCGGGTTGAAGGACACTTCGACATAGAAATTACAGTGGCAATGTTGCATAAACATTTCTACTAGTCGAAACTTTGACAAGAGGTCAGCAAGAATATCAGGTCCTGCACTACCTGCGCTATTACCAAACTGACCACTAAGAAACAGGGCCTGTACACCCCTCTTACTACTTCTGATAGGACATGGGAATCCATCTCAATGGACTACATGTTGGACCTCCCATCAACCAAGCAGGGAAATGAATATGTTTTTGTGGTTGTTGATCGCTTTTCTAAGATGGCGATTCTGGTTGCCTCCAAGAAGAACATCACAACAGAGGCCACTGCCAAGATCTTCTTTGAACGAGTCTGGGTACATTTTGGAATCCCACAAACCATTGCCTTAGATAGAGACAGTCAATTTCTCATCACATTCTGGTTGAGCCTCTGGTCACTACTGGACACCAAGCTCACCAAATCCACGACCTTCCACCCCTAGACAGATGGCCAAATCGAGGTCGTCAATCGAATGATTGTTCATATCCTTCGCATGTATAATTCAAATCATGCTCACACATGGGATGAGAGCCTTCCCTATGTCCAACATAGCTACAATCAAGCTTTGCATAGCTCAACCAGCCACAACCCCTTTCAGGTGGGGTTGGGATTCCAACCGTTGGGTCCCATAAATGTTGCACTTCCCCTTACAATCACCTCGACCGACTCATCTCCTACTCCAACTGAAGCTAACAAAGCCACCCGGTTCATTAAGTGGATTCATCACATCCTCCAACAGTTTCAGGGTATCCTACAGAAGTCCAATGACATGTACAAGAAGCACCATGATCAACATCGGGTGCCACGTAAGTTTGAGGTGGGTGGCAAAGTTTGGCTGCACTTGTAGAAAGAAGACCTGACAGGACCCCATCAAAATATTCTCCCACTCCATTATGGGTCGTACACCATCACCAAATTCATGGGGAATAATTCTTTAGATCTCAACGTTCCTCCTTTCCTTGGCCTGCACCCAATGTTCAACGAGGATCTCCTTCGCCCTTATTTCCCACCATTATTGGACACCTCAAACGTAGCAGAGAAGCTAACACCAACAGATCTCAACCCCAACTGCATACAACAAGAAACCAATGATCATATTGTGGACACATAGATAAAGGGCACTCGAAAACAAAGTGTCTAGCTTTATCGAGTTTTCAAAGCAGGGCAACTCCTGCACCAAGGCAAGTGGCTCACCTGGGGACAAATTCAACAAAAATTTCCTCATCTGATGGGGGAAATCAACGCAATGGAGACCATTGATTCCTAATGAGGGAGGATTGATCTAGGTTGATATCGATGGCCACCCACCTTTTCCAACTGGCTCAAAACAGTTTTATGACAATTTTGGCAATTTACTATTTTTAGCAGTTTTAACTTCTAGGGCCATTTTGAGGGCCTAAATGAAGTTTTTTTGGGATCGATCTTATCAATGATAGCAGAAGGCATGATTGAGCCACCAAAATGAATCTCCTTGATGATACCTTTCCAACGGGCTATCATACACCTAAAATGGGAATCGTATGGAAAATTTACAACCCCGGGAAGTTGATGTACTAACTTACCCAAATGGGGCCCACATGACTTTTGGGGCTTCATCTCTTAGGGTTAGGTTTTTGGATGCCCGGTGTTTTTTGAATTCTTGTTTATTGTAAAAAGTCCTTCAGAACTTCATTATAATCATCTTCTTGCGAATGAGCGCAGCAGTCACATCTCTTCTCAGAGATTAGCCGCCACCATTCTAGAAAGCTTATTTTCGCTGCATTTTACCAAAAAACCCTAGGCATCCAAAAACCTAATCCTAGGATATGAAGCGCCAAAATTCGTGTGGGCCCCGTTTGGGTAAGTTAGTACATCAACTTCCCGGGGTTGTAACTTTTGCATACGATCTTTGTTTTAGGTGTATGATAGCCCGTTGGAAAGGTATTGTCGAGGAGATTCATTTTGGGGGCTCAATCATGTCCTCAGTTTTCATTGAGAAGATTAATCCTGAAAAAACATCATTTAGGCCATCAAAATGGCCCTAGAAGTTAAAACTGCTAAAAATAGTAAATTGCCAATATTGTGAGAAAATTGTTTTGAGTCAGTTGGAAAAGTTTGGTGGCCACCGATATCCACCTGGATCATCCATTTTATTACTGTGTGTGCATTTCCAAGGTTACGATATATGGGTTTTTCGATTTCTTACGGGTTATGGATGAAGTTGGTCTCTGTATCTTTTATATCAAATTTATTTACAGATTAATGTGGTGTGGGTGTCTATTTATCTTGATAAAATTGTAGTTGCTTCGTTCCTTTACCTGTGGAAAAAATATTGTGTGGGAGCTTTTGGGCCTGCCTTGTCTTTAATTTTGTTTAGTGGTTCCTCTCTGTCTGATAAAAATGGTACCACTTCTTGTGGTATTTGGGTTATTTTTAGACTCTTCCTGTCATCTAATTATATGGCTATCATGCCCACACCCTTGTATAAGCTCTGTGACTGAGACTATGGATGAAACTGACGGGGGTAATCAGTTCGTTGAAGACATTCCTTTGGCCAAACCCTCAAATTGTTGGTCTTCTCTTCCTCCCATACGTCATCATTATTTTTTATTGGTATATAAAACCCTTTGTTCGACTAAAAATGCAAGGGTGGCCAACCCAACATTTAATAAAGGAACTTTTCATGCTCTTTTAGTCATGGGTTTTTTTGATTGTCTACTGTGTGATGTTAGAAATAATGATAAGCACACTTATATTTTTTTATATACTCTATCATGTGGAAATGTTGAGGTGATGACAGTATTGCAGAAAATTTATTTAATATATATGACCTGTTATTTTACCATGCTCGAGGTGTTTGATTTTTATGAGAAAAGTGTATCTTTGTGGATGAAATATATATGTGTTGAATGAGTTTTTGAGAATCAAAATAAAAAGATACTTTGGACGATTTCTTATTTTCAATCTCAGTTTGGATTTTTGTTACACATAAGGATGCATTTTGAGTCCAGTTCATGAAACTCTGTAGTGGTTAAAAGAGTACCGATGGTAATGTTGTGGACCTCAGTTCGTCCACTCTTCGACTATTGGTTGTGATTATTGGAATACTATGTCTCCTTGAATCTATTATGTATGAGTTGTGCTATGTCTGTTGAATGTTTCTTGGGAAATAAATTATGAAATGATTCCTGTGCAATGCAATTTATAAATGAAAAATGAACAACCTTGAAGTGAAACACCGGTTCTGGAATTTTGGAAACAGAGTGATAAATTTCAATTTTGAAACAGTAAAGGGTTTCAATTTAATTGATTTTGAAAATGGAATTATTTGGTATGGATAATTATATAACAGTAACCATTGAATTCCCTTAAATTATACCATTTTACACATGCTACACTCCCCTCACTATCCCACTTACACTTTTACACTCCATGTTCTATTATTACTCATTTTCTGGGAAAAATCTATTTTAAAATATGAGAAATTGATATGGAGGATCTGTGTTTTGGGATTTGGTTATAAACAAAGTTTGATTGTTTTTATGATTGCTTGAAAAATATCCATGTATCTTTACCCCTCTATGATATCCTTTTACGGATAATACAAACCCCCCTACTCCCAATGACCCTATCAACCCCTTGTTCATATGGAAATTAATTGATGAAATTTTTATGGATGGATTGCATGTATATTGTAGTAAATAATACAACCAACTCTTTATTTATTTAAGTGGAGTTTCATCTATGGATTATTAATAAATTTTCATGATCCATTCAATATTTGCTTTCGGATGAGTTTTTTTCCAGCAGGGGCAGTAATGGTAGAAGTAACAGAGGCAGGGGACAAGAATGAGAACAGACCTAATGCCTCACATAGTAAATATGGATTTTGATGATTGAGGTTGTTTTATATGTTGAAGACACCAATTTTATTTATTTTTGAT
Source organism: Picea sitchensis (assembly GCA_010110895.2). Classification (NCBI taxonomy): domain Eukaryota; kingdom Viridiplantae; phylum Streptophyta; class Pinopsida; order Pinales; family Pinaceae; genus Picea; species Picea sitchensis. Next base: position 20,014 of record SNQJ01S0013321.1, on the reverse strand, counting down.
AAATTTTGAACAAAAAACATATATTTCACATTGTTTTGGACAACAACATTCATTTCAACATTTTTATTGGACTACTTGGATACAATGCTTTTTGGGGAGATGATTATATTACATTTTGTTGGTATTTATCATTTCATCATATGAAGTGGGAGTTACAGGGAGACCTTTTTGAATTAAATGATTTGAATATTTGTTATGTGAGATAATTATAAAAGGAAATAATTCGGAGTCACAAGGGGTCGCACCTATTTAGTTATTATTTAAAGACCCTTATTTATATGTTATTATTATTTATTTGTCTCAAACCAATTACTTAAGTTAATTTGAATTAGCTAAAAAAAGGTATTTCAACTGCCATAACTTATTGAGAGAGAATAAAAGCTCAATCAAATGAAAACAGAAAGGGGGTGGATAATAGAAGGAGAACTACAACCAAAAGTTTTTCTCTATATTGGTGAGATATTTTCAATTTTCATTTATTATGAGTTTACTAGAAAGATTAATCCTATTGATGACAACAGGGTCTTATTGAAGGTAGTAGGATTCAAAATTGAATAACATATTTCAACAATTTTTTTTAAAGGTGTTTGATTTATCTTTGATAGTCTCTGTATTCTTGTTTTTTTATGAATTAAATTTCATGACTGATAAAGAATTTCTTGCAGAGTCAATTAGAAGCATGTTGTAGCAAGTTGATCCAGATCATTAGTTTTAGTTTTACTGTGTTGTCAAATTATTTTTGTATATTTCCTATCAAAGGATTCTAAATATGACTTTGGTCCCTATCCTCGCATGGGTTTGTAAAAGAAAACTCAATTTTGTGTCTCAGAATGAAATAAAATCATATTACTGTTTTTGTATCACATATGTGTCTTCGTGATATATGGTTCTTTATTTTGATTTTGTCTCCATTTTTACATTATTCTAAATTCTGTATACTCTCACATGGCTTTGTTTAATTTTATTGTACATTGTTATAAACCTAGAATCAACCTTGATCCTTTTTAATTGATACTTGCGGATTAAGGGAATATTTTGAGGCTATAAAACTCGGGTGAAATTCCCAAATATCTTGTATTCGACAAAACATATATGAAAATGATTAAGGTTATTTATATATTTTCCTCAACAACTACCATGGTTTGTGACAATCTCCTTCATAATACCGAACTTGGCTACAATTTGGTTAAAAAAAAAAGTGTAGTCATTTCTCCGTCATTACTAAATGTCGGCATGGCCTTGTCCCACATAGCGAAGTAGTATACTCCCATGATGATATACCAATACCCCTATCTAAATATAGGAGACATGTAGTGAAATAAATCCCCCAATTAGTGAAGGGACCAATAATAATAACCTGAACATGGGAGTAGTGTGTGCCTGCATCTTCCGAGAGAAAATCTAACATGGGTGACACTTCTTGACCACCTATACACAATATTTGATCAATGAGGGTTATAAGTATCCATCGTGAAGATGTTTATGGGTTTATAGCAACCCAGACAAGTGACTACCACATGCTTGAATGTAACAGTTATTAAACACAATATTTTCCTCTTCATGAATTAGAAAACGACAAAGAATGCAATCAACTCCTCATCGATATAACTTATAATTGATGATAATATAGCTCTATGCTTGATGGAATATCTATTAATTCTCTTCACAAGAAGTAGAGGAAGGGAACTTCAAATTATGAATATGCACAATTATATCACCATACCAAGAATCTGAATATGCAATGAGGAAAATATCCTTATTGATCAATGACTCTTAAGGAAAATCATTTCTACTCTCAATCGGAAGTTCTGAAATTAGCTCATTGAATAGAAAATACTTCTTATACTTGTTTGAATAAAATTCCAAGTCAAATTCTTGAAGAATGACTATCCATCAACCAATATTCCCACCAATGACCTGTCGTTTCAATACATATTGAAAAGGATTCACGACAACTATGATGGTGGTCTTTTGGAGTAGAATGTAGTGATGGAATCTTTGTAGAACATGGAAAGCTACTAAAGCTAGTTTCTCAACATGGGTGTAGTTGATTTCTAGTCCGACTAAGCCTTAATTAAGATAACAGATAACATGCTCTTTGAGCACGTCAACCTCTTGAACCAAGACCATGCCAATAGTAGACTCTACTATAGACAAGTACAACAATAAATCCTAGCCATAATTCAGAGAAATAAATAAATGGGAAGACGTCAAAGAACATTTCAATGCCTCAAAAGAGCATTGATACACTTCATCGCAACATAATGGGACCCCTTTCTTCAATAGATGCATAAACCCCTTAGTAATCTTGACACAGTTGGCAAGAAACCTCAAAGAAAGTTAACTTTCCCCTATAGAATTTGAAGATGAGTGATTGTGTGTGGAGGAGGAAATTGAAATATTTCCTCAACCTATAGAGGATTGACCATGATACCTTTAGTGGACAGGATAAAACCTAACAAACGTCCCAACACCTCTCAATAATATGTCATAAGTGGGTGGGATAAATAGATCTCTTATGAGAACGTGTTGCTAGATCATCAAGATACACCTCGACTATATGTTTGAGGTCATGGAAGGCGAAAAACATGGCTCGCTGAAAAGAGGCTCCAACATTTTTAAGGCCAAAACAAATTTTCCTGTATGTGAACGTACCCCAAGGACATATGAACACAGTCTTATGTTGATTCTCAGGTTTGATCTGAATCTGGTTGTACCCAACCTGGTTGTACCCGACCTGGTTGTACCCGACCTGGTTGTACCCGACCTGGTTGTAATCTGGTTGTACCTTGGCATTCCCCTCACAGGAGCTCCATCACAATATGTTTCCTAGGAATGCTTACCTCTTTCCATCTCTAATAGGCTTAGCAACTAGACCTTTAGACCTCTCAACATTGTAGCAAGGTTGGTGCTTCTCAAGTCATTTCTTAAATCCCTTCCTACCTACCTTTTCACAACTTTGGAAATGCCTAAACAGGTCATCAGGGCCATCTGAAACCTCTAGAGAAACTTCCTATGGCATGGGTACCAACCAAACAAGAAATGGGCATTAGTAGGCTGGGAAAGCTCTCCAATCCTAAAGCATGGGGAGGATTGGGTTTGTGTGACCTAGGGAAACTCAACCAAGTCATGGGAGACAAAATATGGTGGAGGTGGCTAAAGGCCCCCACTTCTCTCTAGGCACAAATTTGGAAACAAAAGTATGCTCCAAACACAAGTGTAGACAAACTCATCTATCACAATGACCAGATTGAGGGATCCAACATCTGGAACACAGCCGGGAAAAATAGAGAGATAGTTCAAAAACATGACTTCTTGGAGATCCGGAATGGAGAAAGTGAAATTTTTTGGCAGGACTCGTGGCAACAACAAAAACCTCTAGATTAGATAGAGGAGTTAAGCCCCCTCAGGAAACTGCTTCACACAGACACCCCTCAGGATGTAAAGGAATTTTGGCGACTGGGAAACAACCCTCTACCTTGGCGACAATGGAAGACTTCCACCCAAGAGCTATAGATCCCAGAGAACTCAGACCTTCATGCCTGGTAGCACTATGCCAGCCATAGGAAAATCCCCAAGCGAGAAGGCCCGAACATTCTTATATGGGGGCACTCCACTATAGGTAACTTTTCAGTCAAAGAAGCCTACTATTTGCAAGGTAATCACTAGAGTCATGATAAGGAGAATATCTAAAACAATCTTTGGAACCCCTTCCTCTAGCTGAAGGTGTCAACCTTTCTTTGTCTCACCATCCACAACCGTATCCTCACTTGGTATACTCTTTGAAAAAGAGGCTTCATTTGTCCATCAATCTGCCCCTTATGCTAGCAACAAGAGGAAACTCTAAAACATCTCTTCAATAGATGTCCTTTCAGCCAGTGGATATGGGACCAAGGGGCTCAAGCAATGTGCATGATGAATCAGAATAAGATCAGTATCAGAGATACTATACAAAATTGGGACCTGTTTTCTTTTAAAAATCCCATTCTTTCCCTCATTTGGCTCCTACTCCCAGGATTCACTCTTTGGAAAATCTGGAAGGAATGGAATAAAATAATCTGCCACTCCAAGGTATCCACTCCAGAACTAGTATGGGGACAAATAAGAAAGATCATCTGGGAAAAAATACGAAGAAAAAAGTGGAAGTAGGAGGATACAAAATGCGATCCAGAGGAGTAGTGCATTCTCCAGCACTAGCAGCTTAGCCTGAATAATCAGCCTATGGTAAATCCAAGCAATCCCCGAAAAATCAGCCCAGCTACATGGTCCCCTCCTCTTGCAAGTTTTATATAAGTCAATTTTGATGGGGCTTCCAAAGGAAATCTGGGACCTGCCGGATTTGGAGCTACCCTCTGAAATTTAGATAGCCAAATCCTCTACCTCGTAGCATGTATTATTGGATAAAACACAAACAATGTCGTGGAACTTATGGGGCTCCTCCAAGGTACACAAGAAGCAATTGACAACCACCTCCACAATATAATTTTGGAAGGGGACTCTCAAATCATCATCTTGCTAATTACTAAGATCCTCCATGGGGAACATCCAGAGAAAATCTCTCCCAGCTGGAGATTATTGGGACTTCTAGAGGAAATTGGAGCCTTACTTAGACCCAATCTTAGTATCATACCCTCCCATGTAAAAAGGGATGCGAATAGTATAGCGGATTGCCTAGCAAATGAAGGGGTAACAAGAGAGAGGGAAAGAATATACTGGGATCCTCACATCTCGAAAGCCACATAACTCTCCACTCATTGTCAACACCTTGTGAACAAAGATTACCCAACCCCGGATGGGGTGCCACCTAATACAGAGGGGCCACATGGTACAGTGCTTGGCCGAGTGTTAAATATAGGCCACCAACGACCATCCCCTCAACATTAAGGATGGGGGAAATATGGTTCAGCTAGGCCGATGAGCCAATAATTATTGTCTGTGAGATGGGAACAAAACCATAGAGGACTCAACGAACTTCCTTAATGGCAGGTCTAGTCACTTTACTCCTCATGAATTTAATGGATTTCAGATAGGAAGAGGCTCATTTAGAGCTTAAACTATAGCATTGGAGCATCTTTGAGCTCTGGTGTGACTGGAATGGTATAACTATCACTAGAGCCACTGCTTGGCACCTCCAAATGCCAAGGGAACGAGACAAGCCCTGCAAGGGGGCTGCCTGGTATGATTTGGTTGTGCGTAGGAAGAGACAACGAAACTTCGAGCGGACACTGTCCATGGAAAGGACGCAACTTGTCCAAAAACACAGAAGACCTGAGCTGCTACCATGGCCTATATTGAATAAATTATCCTAGATGAACCCATTCAAGTCCCCCCAGCACACCTGCTTTTCACTGTCCCAGGAAATTGGAACCGGTCGACATGTTTTCCCTCAGAAACCACCCATCGGTCCATCAAGGTACATTACAGTTCCAACACAGGAGAATTCCAATTGGACGATTTCCCCCCTAGTATATCATAGAAGAAATTTTGGTAGATATGGATGAAAAACCGACCACAAGAGGAGTCGAGATCCCTCCAATAGAATCCCTGGAGAGAAACGATGCAGCTGAGGCCAAGGCATTTGGTATGGAAGGCAAGGCGTTAGGGGCTAGTTTGGATAGGGAGGGTGGCACACCTCCTATGCCACGTCCTCTATCTTTCATGCAAGAACAATGGCGTGGCCACCTGCCGCTCCTCCCCCGGGACCACCTGAAGTTAGTCTTTGAACTACGGAGCTTGGAGGAGGACCTAATCCACCGCACCATTCTAGTAAGCCAACGAGTAGACCTTCTCTATGAGGCCTACTCCAATACACCGCCAGGACAGTGATGCCTGACATGTGCACATGCCTTCGTGATGACAACCACTGAGGATGGTGAGGGTGCCATGGATGAAGGTGAGTCCACCGGGTAAAATGTAATAGTTAATAGTCTTAGTCTTTTTCTCTATTTTGCTCAGACTACGCATGGCTAAACTCCATTATTTTGTAACTCTAAGACTCAAAGATTTTTCTTAGACTAATGGCTACTAGTTTTCTTGGTTTCCTTCGGGCAATACAAATGGTAGCCAATCTATTTCCCTTATAGATTGCATAGATAGCCAACTGTCTCGGTTTCCTCTTACACGAGGAGACAGTTGGCAGACATGGTGTTTATGGTTTAAATTTTTTTTGGAAAGTTAATAAAACAGGCTCTGTTTTTTTTTACTTAAAAAAAATATATATATTGTTGTCTGAAAAAATATCATCATCTTAAAATACATACCTCTTTTATTTTTCCATGTTTACATCCCAACTAATGTGTCGTGAGAGAACATCATTAGCTTGCACCCATCCATAAGTGACATAACAAGCCTACCATATTATATGCCAAACCTAGAATATTTTTCACAACATAATAAAAGGAATATAATCTTTAACTAGTAGGAATTGAAAGTGATGTCACATGTTCCCTGATTCAAGATACATAATTTATTACAAAAGGCATGTTCTACAGTTCTATGTTAAAAGATAAAGAATGAACCCTGATTCCTGTAGATTCTCTTTTCTCTGGATATTCCACTTATTTATATAAAATAATGTGAATCCTCATCTTTGGATGACCTACTTCTTAATATTAAATATGGTTTAGATTAGCTTCGTTCAAGCTATAATATTCTTCTTTTCAATATATTTAAGAAAATTACAGAGAAGAAATTGATATTGTAAAATGGTCTCCAATACAATAATGTTCTCTTCCCTTGACCACTCTATAAAATGTGCCCTTCCACACAATCGTAAAACCACCAATATTTATGGGTAATGTAAGATCCATAAGAAATACAACCCCCTTATACCTATGGTTAGCACTATAAGTTCCCCTAGGAATGCGTTAGACATATTCTTAAACAATAAAATTCTATGAATTATATGCTAAACACATTYCTTGTTAAATATTTGATCGAATTCATCCAMAAAATTCTAAATCTCCATCTTCACAATCAAGACCTTATGTTAAGTTTTGATGTCGATTCTCTTGTCACAAAAATATTTGTTCTATAAGCTTGGGAAATTATTTATAAATTAGTCCATCAAGAGACTTTGTCTTACATATACTTTCTTTAGTTTTAAAGATAAATTTTATGAACAAATTGAAGGCACATTAATGGGATAATCTTTACCGCCCTTGGTGGAAAAAATATTCATGGAAGACTTTGAAGCATTATGCCTTAACAACTTCATATCAAACACAGATGTTGGTTTATATATGTATATCAAACCTTTTCCATTTATTAACATGACCATTCATTCCCTACATGAATACTTTACTATATTAATTTATGTTATTTCCCCACATTAAATTTACTATGGAAACCTAATAAGCTAACTATCTTTTTTTCGTTTATGTTCTAGTCACTCGGAAACCAAATGTTTCCCTTTCTCAGCAAGTCTATCCTAAAAGGACCCAGACTAATAGATATCCTCATGCCTAATCCCACACCACCTTGCTAAAAAATAAAATGTCCTTATAACTCTTGTATCCAGATCTATTGAAATTTATATCCTAAAACACGTTAAAAAAAATGTACATCCTCAACGATGCCCTCCAATGCAATGGCTACTTTATCTTCCAAATTGACAAATTTTTCCACTTCATTTCCTCATAGCGGAGGAACTAATAGAATGGGATTCAAGCATGGAGAGCATCATTCTTCCAAGGGAAGGCTTGGACCATTGGTCGGTCGCCTTCTTCCTAGAAACAGGGACCATGCCACAACACAAACCCTTTTTATTTGAGAAATTTTGGCTATCACACCTTAGCTCCCATCATATCGCAAAGTCTTGGTGGGCCCAAGCGGAAATAGATCATCGTACCTGGATGTATAAGTTTCAACAATGTCTTAAAAACTTCAAAAACTCGCTAAATATATGGAACAAGCAAACTTTTGGAAACATATTTCAAAACATGAAGGATATCGAAAACAGGCTACCAGAACTGCAAGAAATCTTCATTTCAGGGACCAAAACAACATACCTAATGATGGAACAATCAAATATCGAAGAAAGTTTAGAGGAAAGGAAAAAGCAAGAGGAAATACTATGGAAACATAAATCGAGAGTCCAGTGGCTCAAAGAGGGAAAGAGGAACACAAAATTATTCCGCAGAGCCATGATGCACCATCGCTACATCAATCGAATAACACATCTGGAAGATGCCCAAGGAAACCCAATCAGGGAACACAACTAAATTGTTGAAGAGATAAATACCTACTACAAATATCTCCTAATGGAAACCAATAAGGAAAGAACAAAAACAATTTAGAGGATAACAGGGCACATACCCTCCCTTGTGATGCCATGATAGAATGAAGCACTAATGAGACCCATTACTCAGGAAGAAGTGGATCGGGCAGTTAAATAAATGTTTCCAGGCAAGGCACATGGCCCAGACAGTTTCACCATGGACTTCTTCCACCATTGCTAGGATCTAATCAAGGAAGAGGTGAGTCAGGTCATGGAGGAATCACGAACCTCCGACCAAGTATTAACAACCCTCAATGCAACTTTTGTCACTCTAATTCCGAAGGAGGAGAGGGTAACCCATCCCAAACAATACAGACCAATGACACTCTGCAATGTCATATACAAAATCATTACAAAGTTGATTTCCACACGTCTTAAGCCAATCCTGACCTTCATCATCTCCAAGGAACAATCAGGCTATGTAGAGGGACGAAAAATCATGGACATCGTCATTCTGGCTCATGAGGTAATCCACTCTCTCAAGACGACTAAAACTCTAGGTATTCTTATGAAACTCGATCTTTCAAAATCTTTTGATAGAGTTAGTTGGCGATAGTTTCGACCATCACTGGGTCGACTAGATGATGAAACTAACCTCGTCAACCTTTTTTTCCATCATGGTAAACGAGGTACCCTCCCAACCCTTCACTCCCTCCAGGGGAATAAGACAAAGGGACCCTCTTCCTCCCTTCCTCTTCATCCTCATGGTGGAAGGTGTAGGGCATTACATCAAGACAATGATATTGGAAGGCACCCTTAAAAGCCTACCCTTTAATAATATTTAGACAACACCGTTGCATAGCCAATTCATCGATGACATCCTCCTCTTGAATACCCCGACTGTGTGAGAATCCCTCAAACTCACCTCCATTCTCTCTGAATTTGTATAAGCTTTAGGCATGGCCCTCAACCTCGAAAAATACAAACTCTACTTTTTCAACACTCTGATAGGGGTCCAGAACCACATCTCACGACTCTTGGGCATACCCAAGAGCTCCCTTCTGTCCAACTACCTTGGCATTCCCATCACAGGAGCTCCATCATGATCTATTTCCTGGGACATCTTGTTTCTCTCCATCTCTAATAGTCTTAGCAACTGGAACTTTAGACCTCTAAACATTGAAGCAAGGTTGGTGCTTCTCAAGTCAGGTCTACAAGCCCTATATACCTACCTTTTCACAGCTTTGGCAGCGCCTAAATAGGTCATCAGGGCCATATGAAACCTCCGGAGAAACTTCTTATGGCATGGGCACCATCCAAACAAGAAATGGGTATTAGTAGGCTGGGACAATCTCTTCGAGCCTAACGTGTGGGCAGAACTTGGTCTGTGTGACCCAGGGAAATGAAACCAAGCCATGGGAGATAAAATGTGGTAGAGATGGATAAAGGCCCCCACTGCGCTCTGGGTGCAACTTTGGAAACAAAAGTATGCTCCAAACACAAGTGTAGACAAACTCATCCATCACAACGACTAGATTCAGGGATCCAACATCTAGAACACAGCCTGGCAAAACAGAGAGATGGTTCAAAAACATGCCTTCTAGGAGATCTGGAATGGAGAAATTGCACTTTTCTAGCAGGACTCGTGGAAACAACAAAAACCTCTAGATCATATAGAGGAGCTAAGCCCGCTCAAGAAACTACTTCACACAGACACCCCTCAACATGTAAAGGAATTTTGGCGACCGAGAAACAACCCTCTACCTTGGCGACAATGGAAGACTTCCACCCAGGTGCTACAGATCCTAGAGAAATCAGACCTTCATGCCTAAGAACTTTATTCTAGCCACAGGAAAATCCCCAAGAGAGAAGGCCCTAACATTCTTAGATGGGGGCACTCCACTACAGGTAACTTTTCAGTCAAAGAAGCCTACTATTTGCAAGGCAATCACGAGAGTCATGACAAGGATAATATCTCGAACAAGGTTTGGATCCCCTTCCTCTGGCCAAAGGTGTCAACCTTTATTTGGCTCACTATCCAAAACCGTATCCTCACTTGGGATAATCTCCGAAAAAGAGGCTTCATTGGTCCATCAATCTTCCCCTTATGCCAGCAACAAGAGGAAACTCTGGAACATCTCTTCAATATATTTCCTTTCAGCCAGTGGATATGGGACCAAGGGGCTGAAGCAATGCACAGGATGAATCGGAACAGGATCAATATCAAAGATACTATAGAAAATTGTGACCTACTTTCTTTTAAAAATCCCATTCTTGCCCTCATTTTTCTCCTACTCCTAGGATTCACTCTCTCGCAAATATGGAAGGAATGAAATAAAATAATATTCCACTCCAAGGAATCCACTCCAGAACTAGTATGGGGACAAATAATCAAGATCATCCAGGAAACAATCCAAAGCAAAAAGTGGAAGCGGGATGATACAAAATGCGATCCAGAGGAGCAGTGCATTCTCCAGCACTGGCATCTTAGCCTAAATAGTCAGCATGTGGTAAATCCAAGAAATCCCCAGAAAAGTAGCCCAACTACATGGTCCCCTCCTCCTGCAGGTTTTATAAAAGTCAATTTTGATGGGGCTTCCAAAGGAAATATGGGACGAGCCATATTTGGAGCTACCCTCCAAAATTAAATGGCCAAATCCTCTGCCTCGTAGTAGGTATTATTGGAGAAAACACAAACAATGTCACGAAACTGATGGGGCTCCTCCATGGTACACAAGAAGAAGTTGACAACCACCTCCACAATATCATTTTGGAAGGGGAATCTCAAATCATCATCTGGCTAATTACTATGATCCTCCACGGGGAGCATCAAGGGAAAATCTCGCCCAACCAGAGATTATCAGGACTGCTAGAGGAGTTTGGAACCTTACTTAGGCCCAATCTCAGTATCATACCCTCCCATGTAAAAAGGGACACGAATAGTATAGTAGATTGCCCAAAAAATGAAGGGGTAACAATGGAGAGGGAAATCATCTACTGGGATCCTCACATCTCGAAAGCCACATAACTCTCTACTCGTTATCAACACCTTGCGAAAAAATATTACACAACACCGGATGGGGTGCCACCTAGCAGAGAGGGGAATGTGGTACAATGCTTGGTCAGGCCTTAAATATAGGACATCGGCCCCCATCCCCTCGACATTAAGGATGGGAGCAAGATGGTTCAACTAGGATGATGAGCCAAGACTTATCACACATGTGATGGGAATGGAACCACATGGCACTCAACGAACTTCCTAAATGGAGGGTCTGGTCACTTTACTCCTCATGAATGTACACAATTTCGGAGAGAAAGAGGCTCATTTGGACTTGAAGATGCAACATTGGAGCATCCTTGAGCTCTAGTGCAACTGTAATGGCCTAATATCACCATGGCCACTTCTTGGCACCTCCAAATGCCAAGCGAACAAGGCAAGCCCTGCAGGGGGGCTGTCTGGTATGCTTCGACTGCGCGCTGGAAGAGAAAACAAAACCTCGAGCGGGCACGTTCCATGGAAAGGATGCATCTTTTGTGGAAACAAAGAAGACCTGAGCTGCCTCCCATGGCCTATATTGAAAAAATTATCCTATATGAACCCATTCAAGTCCCCCCAACCTTCTTTTCACAGTCCCAGACAATTGGAAACCACCATCATGTTTCCCGGGGAAACCACTCAGTGGGTCGTCAAGGTACACAACAACTCCAACATAGGATAAGTCCAATTCGATGATTTCCCTCCAACAGAAGTCCTGGAGAGAAACGTTGCAGTCGAGGCTGAGGCATTTGGTATGGAAGGTGAGGCGTTAGGGGATAGTTTGGATAGGGAGGGTGGCACCACTCCTATGCCACGTTCTCTATCTGTCATGCAAGAGGAAGGGCATGGCCACCTACCACTCCTCCACCTAGACCACCTGAATTTAATCTTTGAACTACGGATCTTGGTGGAGGACCTAATCCACCGCACCAGTCTAGTAAGCCAATGAGTAGACCTGCTCTACGAGGCCTACTCCAATACACCACCAGGACAACACTACTCGACATGCACACGGGCCTTCATGATGACAGCCACCAAGGATGGCGAGGGCGATATGGATGAAGACGAGGCCACTAGGTAAAATGTAACAGTTCATATTTTTAGTCTTTTTCTTTGTTTTCCTCAGACTAGGCATGGCTAAACGCCAATATTTTTTAACTCTAAGACTCAAAGATTTTTCTCAAACTAATGGCTGCCAGTTGTCTTCGTTTCCTTCAAGAAAGACAAATGGAAGCTAATCTATCTCCCTCATAGATTGCATAGATAACCAGATGTCTCGGTTTCCACTTACACAGCGAGACAGTTGGTAGACATGGTGTTTATGGTTTAACCTTTTTTTGGAAAGTTAATACAACAAGCTCTGCTCTTTTTTACTTAAAACAATATATATATATTGTTGTCTGAAAAAATATCATAATCTTAAAATACATACCTATTTTATTTTTCCATGTTTACATTGCAACTAATGTGTCAAGAGAGAACATCTTTAGCGTGCACCCATCCATAAGTGATATAACAAGCCTACCATATTGTATGCCAAACCTAGAATATTTTTCACAACTTAATAAAAGGAATATAATCTTTAACCTGTAGGAATTGAAAGGGATGTCACATGTTTCTTGATTCAAGATACATAATTTATTACAAAAGGCATGTTCTATAGTTCTATGTTAAAAAATAAAGAATGAATCCTAGTTCCTCTAGATTCTCTTTTCTCGGGATATTCCACTTATTTATATAAAATAATTTAAATGTGGATCCTCATCTTCGGATGAGCTACTTCTTAATATTCAATATGGTTTAGATTAGATTCATTCAAGCTATAATATTCTTATTTTCAATATATTTAAGAAATTTATAGAGAAGAAATTGATATTGTAAAATGGTCTCCAATACCATAATGTTCTCTTCCCTTGACCGCTCTATAAAATGTCTCCTTCCACACAATCCTAAACCCACCAATATTTATCGGTAATGTAAGATCCATAAGAAATACAATCCCCTTATACCTATGGTTAGCACTATAAGTTCCCTTAGGAATGTGTTAGCCATATTCTTAAACGATAAAATTCTATGAATTATATGCTAAACACATTGCTTGTTAAATATTTGACTGAATTCATCCACAAAATTCTAAATCTCCATCTTCACAATCAAGACCTTATGTTAAGTTTTGATGTTGACTCTCTTGTCACAAAATCCTTGTTCTATAACCTTGGGAAATTATTTATAAATTAGTCCATCAAGAGACTTTGTCTTACATATAGTTTCTTTAGTTTTAAAGATAAATTTTATGAAAAAATTGAAGGCACATTAATGGGATAATCTTTACCCCCCTTGGTGGCAAAAATCTTCATGCAAGACTTTGAAACATTATCCCTTAACAACKTCATATCAAACACAGATGTTGGTTTATATATGTWTATCAAACCTTTTCCATTTATTAACATGACCATTCATTCCTTACATCAATGCTTTACTATATTAATTTATGTTATTTCCCCACATTAAATTTACTATGGAAACCTTATAAGATAACTATTTTTTTGTTTTGTTTATGTTCTAGCCACTCGGAAACCAAATGTTTCCCTTTCTTAGCAAGTCTATCCTAAAAGGACCCCGACTAATAGATATCTTCATTCCTAATCCCACACCACCTTGGTAAAAAATAAAATGTCCTTATAACTCTTGTATCCAGATCTATTAAAATTTATATCCTAAAACACCTTAAAAAAAATATACATCCTCAACGATGCCCTCCAATTCAATGGCTACTTTATCTTCCAAATTGACAAAGTTTTCCACTCCATTCTCCATCCTAAAACTAGGATCCCCCTCTCCATCGATTCTCCCATATTGCAAGTTTCACTCCCTAAGATTCATGGGATCATTGATCAAATATCTAGTGTCTTAGATAAAATGAAAACTTACTTCAAACCTGACAAAAGTTTCAAACATTTTTTTAGAAACATCAAAGATAAATTTCCCCCTTTTGTATCTGAAGGTGTTGGCCATATTCCTTCCTATTGTAATAAATAATATGATGAAAAAAATGGTATATCTATTCAAACTTGTAGTAAAACATATTTCTAAGAATTTTCTAAATAATTTTCTATTGTTAAGAATTCTCAACACACCAAACACCTTATTTTCTTAGATCCTTTGAAATCATTTTAAAAAATACTTAAAATAAATAAACATCTTCGAAACAAATTTAATGACGAAGATGAGTAAAAACTATTAAACCTCTTTGAAAGCTATCACTCATCATGTTCCCCAATAAGATTCCCCCAACCCTGACCATCTATTATATTTTTGGTCCTTTCCCTCTTAATTTCATTTTTTCCCTGTAACACCATTTAACCCTCTTTCTCATTATTTCCCTCATCTCATTACTAAAACCGAATTCTTTATTTAATTTATCTCAATTTAATTATGTTTATTTATTTATTTCCTTAATTTATAATTATTTTTATAATGCCTTAATAACTTTTTGTATAGTTTTTATTTTTGACTTCACATTTATTGACCTTGTTAATCTCTTTCTTTGTTATTAAATTCTATATCTTTAGTTTAGCGTTTCTTATCTTGATTACATATTTTTAAATATTTGTTTATTTTAATTTATTTTCTAATT